>VZTD01000060.1:310971-414600 GCA_013397725.1 Rhagologus leucostigma | reverse complement strand
GGATGTGGCTTAGAGGGTGCTTTTTTTTTATTTTTTTTTTTTTTTTTTTTTTTTTTTTGGAGGACGGAGGGGCTGATTATCCTTTGCTTTTTTATTTTAATGCGCGCGTATGTATGTAATTGTACATGTATATCTATTTATGTCTATTTTTTAAATAGATATGCAGAGGGGGAGGTAGAATCGTAGGATGGTTGGAGGTTGGAGAGGACCTTTAAGATGCTCGCGTCCAGCCGCCACAGATGTTTATGGGCGCCTTTCGGAGCGGAAGGGCGGGGGGCAGAGCCGGGGCGGGGGGGCTCCCGCAGCCCCTCTTGCTGTGGGTCTGCGCTGGGGAAAGCGGCGCTCCCCAGCCGGGGAGGGAAGGAGGGAGGGATGCTGCCAGGCGGAGGGAGGAGAGGGGAGGGGAGGCGCCGGCCCTGCCGCCCGCCGCAGAGGAGGGGGCGTTCAGTGAATACGGGCGATTTGGGGCTGGCTCCGCGCCCCCCGCCCCGCAGCTGGCGGCAGAGCCGGGACCCTGCCGCCCTGGCCCCGCGCCGGGGGACCGCTGCCCCCGCCGCCCGGGAAGTTATTTTAGGACGCAAATTCTATCCAGGCTGAAGAGGCTGCCTTTCCTGAGAAAGTTTCTCGTGAAATAATCCATCCAGACATGCGGCTAATTTAGTAAAAAGCGGCGTATCCCGGTTTCCCTGCAAACCAGGTTTGTCCCTCCGGCAGCGCGAAGGTTGGCTGGCAAGAGTCGCTCTCTCCCTTGTCCTGCGCTCGAGGGCAACGAGATATGCCCGAGCAGGCTGTTGATTTCGTGGTTTAAATACGCTGGTTTCCATTCCACGAAATGCTTTTTCGTCTTGGAAGTGAGTCCAGCCCCACCCTGCCAGGCAAGGCACCGCTTGAATGCCCCTTGTCCGATACTCTGTGCCCCTTGTCAGACACCCCCCTCTGTTGTTGAGGATTTGGGATTCTTTTTTCTTAATGCTTGCTTACAGCAGCAAACGTAGCAAGGGGGGCTGGAGAGGTGGGAAGGGGACCGATGCCTTCCAGAGCAAACCCTGCTTTGGCACCTGGAGTTGCACTGCCTGGCTGGAGCCTCTGCCTTCTGACTCCTCCCTCGGGGTGCCTGGGGAAGCTCTTTGGGGGAGGTCCCCATCTCTGGGAGATGTAGGGCTTAACCAAGTGGGTGCTCACGTCAGGCCTCTTTGCCTTGTTTCTGGGTGTGAAGCTGGCCAAGGGGGAGATGGCAAGCTCTGATGACAACGGTGTTAATTGATACCTGATGTGTTGCCAGCTGCGTGAATGCGGGACAGTTCTGGGTTGTTTTTTTTTAACCTTTTCCTCCACTCTTAAAATGGCAGGATGGAGGTGGGTAGGATTGTCTGTGAAGTGTTGTTCCTTCCGAGTTATCGTGCTTATCCCAGGGTTTTTTCTTCCCTTCTGGTCCCGATTTCCTGCCATTCTTGTCGAAGAAGCTGCCGGCTGTGCTTGCGAGGGAGGAAGGGTCTCCTGGGTGGCAGGAAGGATGCTGGGGGCTCTGCACAGCCACCACTCCTCAGCGAGATCAGTTGTTCACCTCAAAATCTTGCAAAAGAGCTGATCTTTTATAAATGGGCATTTTGCTTCCACGAGGAATAGCCAATCTGTATAATTTCCTTGTTATGACTTCTGGTGCCTTGCCCTACCCTTTTTGAGAGTGCTCCCTGTGAGTGGGGGTAGACGCTTCAGTTCCTTGCAAAGAGGGGTGCCTGTGAGCTGGGACCTACTGGTTCCCCAAAACAGCTCCCAGTGCTGGACTTGCTGGTCCCCTCACTGTCTCCTGTGCAGATTGGGAGCCTGGACTTCATTAAAATTAACAATGCTTTCTGTGAGGCTGGCCAGGTGAATGGTGGTTGAATACCAGATCTTGGAGTTTTCAAGCCTTTTTGTGTTGTTTTTTAAAGTAGTAGTTGAGCGGAATTTTAGGTTTATCACAAAGGCAGGTTAGCTGCCAACCTTGCACCCCTCTGGTGGGGAGGGATGCCTTGGTTGACAGCAAAGTGTGACAGCCCTTTTCACGGTGTGGCATTTAAGGTCAGAACGTGGTGCTGAGCACTCTTGCTGCAGGCTGTGTTGGGACACCACCTCTAACCACAGGGAGGTGTGAGGGCACCTGCAGCCCTTTAGTCCTGCCAGCTGGTTATTATGCAAGGCCTGATGGGCTCCTCGTGCTTATTTGCTTATGATTTGCCTTGTGTGCAGCTGACGCTGGGTGCTGTTGGTGAAAACAAGCCAGAGACAGAGCCCAAAGTTTGGCAGGCACCATGTTGTGCTGCACAGGAGCTTGTTCCAGTGTCCAAGAGGAAGAAAGGAAGCAATTCTCAGCCTTAGTTACTCTGATAACTTTTTTATGTAGCCCTGCTATCCTGCTGGAGTGTAAATAAACTGACACCCCTCTGGCTTCCTCCCCCTTCCTCCCCCTGCCAGCGCAGGGGGAATTTCACAAAGCTGCTGTGTTGAAAAAGCAAAGGCAAAAGGTGACCCTGCTGCCAGCGCCTCGTTCATTGTACCTGAGATGTTTCAGTTTTATTTGATTTTTTGGGATTGCTTTTCCTTTGTGCATGCATTCTTGAGAAGAAGATGCCAAGATTGTGCTTGGTCCAAGGTGGCTCTTGAGGGAGCAGCGGCTGCTGCATGGACCATGTGTGCCTGTCCCAGGAGAGAGGGTCCTCGTGTGTTTCACAGTGGCATCCACCTACTGAAGTGGTGGAGGAGGCCATGGTCAGCACCTGGGGGCTTCACCTGGTTAGCAAAACATAGGGCTGGAAAGACAAAAGTTTTTCTGTGCTCCCAAGTTGTCCTGAAACCTTGGGGTGGCTGATGGCGAGTGGACACTCTGCCCTGTGAGAGGGAGCAGTAGCTGTTACTGGGCAGTTTGACTGGTGTGATGGGCAGCCCCGAGCAGGGCTGGCCTGGGCATCTGGCAGGTGAAGCTGCTTCTCCATCCCATCCCTAGAAGATGGCTGGACTTTTGACTGCTCTCCTGAATTATCCAAACCCAACAGCAGAGCTCAGTGCATGGGGCTGAACTGACCACTGCTGCAAAGAGTCCCTGGGGAGGCTGAAGGAAGCCAGCGAGCTATTTTAAAATATAATTAAACATAACCAAGGAGGAATTGACTTGCTTGGAGAAGGATTGCTCAAGCTTATTAGCTAATACAGCCCATGGCAGCCTTCCAGGTCGAAAGCATCACTGGCTGCCCTGCCAGAGAGGTGTCTAATTAAAAGGAAGAGCTTGCTCCTAATGCCATTTTCCAGGCACTGTATAACTCTTCTCTTCCGTGCGTTGAGGGGATGTGGTGCAGTCTGGGTGCAAAGGGAAGGAAGGGCAAGATCAGAGAGAAGGTGGAAGTGAGAGGCTTGTCTCGACAGGGGTGATTGAAAGGGAAGGGTAGAGGAGCTGCATATTTTCTTGTGCAGCACCGGAAGATCTGTCAGCTGTACCCTGGAGTCTGCAAAGCCTGCACAGAGAGTTGGTGATGAGAGATGACAGTGTGGGGAAGTGGCAGCTCTCTGGTGGTTGTCCCATGGTGACACTTTTGCTGAGTGGCACCTGACCCTCCCATTGTCGTGAGGAGGGTGGCTGTGTACCACTGCTCATAGGTTTAAATGAAGAATTCAAGATATCTTGTTTCCTGTAGCTCTGAAGCGCAGGTTTGAAATAACTCTGGATTAACAAAGTAGCTTGCATCTTGTTGTGGGTACAGGCTTGGGCCGAGCACTGCTGCGGTGCTCCCGGTGGTAGTGCCTGGCTGGTTGGGCTGTTGGTCTCCCTGGGAATTGCAGAGAGCCTGGCGAGCAGCAAGGACCTGATGCTGGCCCAGATTCTTCCACAGATTTTGGGTTTGGTATCCTGGGCCGATGTACAGGCAAGCTTATTTCCATGTGTGTTTGACCCTGCAGCTACTTTATACCTGGCTTTGAAGGGCAAGGGAGAGGTTTCCTTAGCAGGCTCAGTACCTGGACTCAATTTGTTGCTGATGTCTCTCTGGGATGTGTTTTAGGGCTCTCTGTCAAGTGAACACTGTCCTTCCATCACCTACAAAACCTCTTCTGAAGTCTCTGTGTGCAGAAGGTTTTTTGAAGAGACGAGTGCGCCCTGCCCCATGGGGGTACCCGATTGCACTTTATGGGCTGGGCTGCAGCTGAAAGGAGGGAGCGCTGCTGGCTGGAATGGGAATTGCTCTGTTTCCCTGAGATTATTCTCCTATCAGCCACCGTAATGCTTATCTTCTGCAAGAGCATTAACAGTGAGAAACCCTTTGATCCTGCACTGTGGAAGTGCCTTTCACTGTACTATTAAGAAGAGAAAGCAGTTGTATCACCATTGTAGTTAAATGCTTATGTATGGGGCCAAATTAATTTTAAAGCAATATCTCAAATTGTTTTCCTCTCTGCTGAGGGCAGTTAAACTACGGGAAGTGCTCCTTCTGTCTGCAGCAGGGATCAGGCTGAGGCATGGTGCTCCCCATTGTAGGACCCCACTCCTGGGTTTTGGTGCTGGATTCCCATTCTCCTCCCATCCATCAAGCTTTATTTGGCCTCTGGCATGCTGCTCCTCCAGGAGTGTTCCTCTGGAGCTTGTTTTGAAAAGCTCTGCAGTGTTGTAGGGCTGGTAACTATAGGCACCAGTGGAGAATTTCGCTCTGGCTGGCAGCTCTATTAATAGCCGCTGCTGGAAGGTGTGCTGCTGGGAGCAGAGCAGGGCTGCAGGCTGCTCTCCTCCTGCCTGCAGGGCACAGCGCTCTTCCCAAACACCTTTTTTGCAATTCCTGGGCAGGCCTTGCCTGCAAACTTGCAGCCTGACGTTTGGTGGCTGTGGAGCACGATGGCTGTGGAAGGCAGCAGAAGGACCTCGCCTGGGCTGTCACAGAGTCCTATCTGCCACTCCTGCCTGTGAGTGCCTGTGCCAAGATAAGCTTTTGCATTGTGTGGCTGTCCAACTGCAACTGCATGTCTGATCAAAGTCCCTTCCCCTGCTTACACCCTCCCGAGGGGCTCCAGGGCATCCCACAGTCCACCCCAACAAGCAGCACAGGGGTGATCTCTAGTGCTTCTCACCTTAAAACTTTAAGAGAATTTTTGGTGTGAAGACTTGACATGGAGATGGTCGCAGCATTGAGCCTGGGTTCCTGGGCCACCATTCAGCTGTCAGCCCTTTGCTGCACCCCACGCCCTTTCAGCAGTTCCATGAGGTACAGCTGTTGCAGTAGAAAAGCAATTTATCTTCTGCTTTCCAGGAGGCGAGGTGCAGGCTGTGGGAGGGCGCGGTGCTGCCTGGGCATGTTCTATGTGTCCCTCTCTTGCTCGCCTCAGTCATTAGGCCAGTAGTGCAGGACCTGTAATGTGCTAGCCTGGCTCTTGCAAGGGCTTGTACTGCCCTTCCAAAGGTAATTTCCATGAAGTTATGAGTCTTTATCTCCTCATTTCTTCCCCACTCATGCTGGGTGCAGCAACAGAATGATGTTTCATTGTTTACACTGCACGTATTGGAGAGTATGATACCTGCTGCTTCCCCTAGAGACCCACAAATGACCTGGGAGCAAAGCGTTCAACCCCAAATTAAGGGTTCGTTCCTGGCCGTATGAGGGGCTTCTTGCATGGAAAGATACTTCAACCTTGGCAAGCCACTTTTGTTTTTCTGCATCCTGGTTCCCCACACCTCAAAGGAGGAGAATTCATTGTTATTCCATCTCAGCTGCTTTGCAGGTTTGTGTTGGAGAGGAGCCCTAGGGAGCTGTGGCTGGCCTTGGGTGGGGTCTGGGTGCTGCCCTCATGAAGGGCTCTGCTTCCAGGTGGTGTAAGGGAAGCTGCAAACCTCTGCAGTGTGAAAACCTGTTAAAAAGCTCCAGTCATCTACCTCAATCCTAAACCAGCTAAAATTCATTAAGCTTTCTTGGCAGCATCCTGCTTCTTGTTAGTGACTGTAGTATTTCCCAGGCATCGTGGCGTAAGCTCTGCTGGCAGCATTTTTGCAGCAAGGCGAGAGCTTCTCCCAGCCCTTGGGCTCCCAACAGGTTGGGAAGCACGACCTGGAGGCAGGACCAGCCGTGGCTGTGGGAAGTGGCACTGCTGAAATACAGCAGCGTGAAACTGCTGGCACCTCCACTTCCCTCCTTCACTGACTTGAGCCGCAAGATGTCTCTGCTTTGCTTTGGCATGCCCAGCAAGCTGCCCTATAGCCAGAACTTCTTTCTTCTCCTCCTCCCATCCCGGAAATCTATTTCAGAGAAGGGTGGAGGGAAGGGAGCTGGAGGAAAAAGGCTGGGGGCAGCGGAAGGGACTGGGGAGGTGATGCACATCCTGGCATATGTGAGTTTTAGGGAGCAACAGTTTAAGGTGGGGGCAGCTCGGAAGTGGGGTACACCACATTAAAAGGGGAATGAGGTCATTCCTTGCAACCCTAATTCGTAAGAATTTATTGTGGAGAGGAGGAGTGACTAAGCTGTGAAAAATGGGCTTGTTCCCCTGCCCCACAGCTAGATCTGGAAATTTTAGGGTGAACAGCATGTCCATTGGTGAGGCTCAGTCCAGGAAGGAGCCTCACTACGTGCACTGTGGATTGGGCAGCAAACCAGGACTGCACACCTGCCTTCATCGTGTTGCTCGTCTGGTGATACCTCCTCATGTGGGGTGCCTTCCCATCACCTCTTGGGGACACAGGGCCTGCCTTTTCCCTCCCCTAGGCAGCATTCGATGGGGGCTTTCCCCCGCTGTGTCAACCAGGAACAGCATTCCTGAAAAAGCAAGCCTTGGGCAGGCAGGATCCAGCTGGAAAAGTCTAGCTGTCTGTGGAAGAAGCAATAAATCTCTGGAAGCTGGAAAATAGCAGTAAAGAGGAAATGTCGGAGCCTGCAACACCACCTCTGCTGTGCCGGGAAGCTGCTCAGGGCGTGAGCTCTGGGGCCAGCCCCATCCTGGGGAACACCAGTGATGTGCCTTCCACGAATGCCATGGTGCTGGCAGGAGAAGAGCAGGCTGGGGAGGTCAGCTTTTGGAAAGCGGATCAAAGTCCGACACACTGCTGGCGTTGCTGAAGTTGCAGCTTTTAGATTATTGCAGTCCCCAAAAATTGAAATGGAGAGCTGTGCTGGGCACTCGGCGTGTATCACAACAAGTGATGGCCCCAGCCTCTGCAACATCACTGTCTGAAAAGCTGGGAACACAAAGATCAGTGGGATAACCTGTGTGAGATTACAGATATCCACAGCAGAAAAAACCATTGATATGTACGAGGATGTGCAGCCTAGAGACGAGTGTGACACTGCCATCAGTGGTTGGAGCTCTTTGGGCTCTCGTGATGGCAAACAGCAGTTGTAGGATGGAAGGAGAAGAAAATATCAAGCTTTTATCTGGAACAAGTTGTTCTGTTAGAAATGAGATTATCCCAAGCAAGGTACAGCGGAAGGCAGAGTTACTGTGGCAAGCTGACAATGTTTTCTCCCTCTTGTTTTCTTTGCTTTGGAAAGAAAGAGCCTTAATTCCATTTTGGGCTTCTTGGTGGTGGGAGGATGTATGGTTTTCATGGAAAAAGTTACTCATCGTAGCCCAAACCCTGTTTTCATTAGTAAGTCAATGTCATTTTCTCTTAAGAAATCCAGCTGCTATTGGATTAAAGCTTCCATTCAGAGGTCTTCCATGCTCGGTTAAAAATGCAAATGGAGTCAGGCGGTGCGGGAGGGATGTGTGATGTTCCCGGGGCGCATCCAGGATGCAACCGGGAACATCTGGAGTTGGTTCAGCTGGCTGTCTTAGGCAGACCTCACTGCTGGGGTGGGTTTGATGGAGGAGAAGAGGCTCCATCCCTTTAGCTGATGTTCCCAAATGATTATAAAATACCTTGAGGACAGCTTGCAGCCTGCTTTTGGTTCAGGCATTTTAAGGCAAATTTGACTGGAAAGGAGCTGCTGGTGTCACCCCAACCTCGCCATGGGTGGCAGGGTGTGCTGGGGTGGGTACTGCTGAGTGTGGAGGGCAGCATGTCAGGGCAGAGCAATGTGTCCTTGCAGAGAGAAAACCAAAACAAAAAGGGCTGCAGCCTTTTTTCTTTACCTCTTCCAGCCAGCACAGAAATCCAAACCTTCCTCAGGATCTCTTCTCTCCTAGCAGCTACCAAGAGAGCTTTACTTTGAGTGGCATGGATTAATTTGGGGACATATTCTTTCCTCTGAGAGTAGAAACACAAACTCTGTTATGCCCTCAGACAATGAACGAGCCACGCCAGGCTGGATTTGAGTAACTTTGTGCAAAGCCACAACCTGCCTTATTTGGAGCTGGACTTGAGCACAGACTGGCTTTTGTGACTTTTCTCCATCGCCAGTGTTTGGAGAACCTCAGGCTGGCCCCAGTGCAGGATGGATGAGGGACTGTGCCAGCAGGGAAGTTGCATTGGTTGTTGTGGGAGAAGTGTTAAAAGCTGATTACTTTGGTGGCAGACTGGGGAAAAGCAAAGATTTCCCTTCCTCTCCAGGAGCTGGTGGAGATTTTCTCCCTGTGATAGTGGAAAAGCCCCGAAAGCAGTTTGCCCTGTGAGTTTGGAACAAATCGTGTGGGTTTGCCCCAGCTTCGATGGAACTCTTGGAAAAATCTAGAATTTGTAGAAATGAGCAAGGAGGAAACCACCAGCTAAGCTCCCAAGAGGCAAAGCCAGGCTCTCATCGACAGCCTGTCTTGCAGATCCCAGTCCTCCAGTGTTCCCTGTTGTGCTTGCACAACTGGAGACTTTGCACTTTTAGTGAAAAAGCTCTGCTTTTTTTTTTTTTCTAATGTGACCTTCATGGTGACTATCATGCCTCTAGCTGACCTGATTCAAAGCCTTTTAGAAAAATCATATTTCTACTTTTGTACTCTGGTAGTTATCTTCCCTTTTTTAAGATGAATGAATGGCTTCAAGGATTTAGGACACTCAAAATTAAACTGGCATTTGAACAGGTAGTTCAGCATTTCACAGCAGGGATACTGAATTCTTGGGGTTTTTCCCAGATGTTTATATTTTTTCCTTTCTCTCTTATGCTTTTAAATGGGAGGGGGATGTCACAGAGAACACAGTGAATCCTGCTGGAAATTCTCTACCTTGAGTTCCTCTCAGTGACACCTTCCCTGCTGTAGTGCCCCATATCTGCTCCCATCTTCTGCTGCTATTGCCAGCCCCTCCCTGAAAGAGAAAACGGTGAGGAAGTCAGTCATAAAACTTCCCATTGTTTGTACGTAAATATCCCAGTGGCTGAGTTGTTGTCTCATGTGCCGAATGTCTCCTCCCACATTTGGAGTGTGTTTTTATCCTTGCCCTGATCAGTCCTGTGCGTCAGTGTGCACACATGGGTGTGCTGCTCTTCTGCTGTTTGACAGCATGGGCAAGGCAGCTGTCTTGACCTGGAGGCCCCCAAAAGTGGTGTGGTGGTGCCTTGGCCTGAACCCACGCCTTGCTCCGCTTCAATTCCTGCATTAGGACATTAAGGAAAGCCCTCTGTGCCAGAGGAACAACATTAGGTGTGTTTGACCAGAAGCCTGACCCTGGATGCAAGCCTGACCCTTGTGCATGCAAGACTTGGGAGCAGAGGCAAACGTAGCAACCACAGTTCTGGGTTGCTCAATCCTGGTTCCCCACACCTCGTAACAGCCCATTGGGAAAAGGGAGTAATTGGGGCTGATCCTAACTTCTGTTGAAAAGCTCTCCTAAAAACCTTAGTGGCACATCTCCTTCTGCTTGGATAAGGTGGAGCCTTCTGTTTAAGTAGCATAATAAAATACCTCTTGGGAAAGAAATCTCCTGCAAGAACTGGAAAGGGCTTTGCACATCCTCAGAGTGAGGGGTCTTCTCATAAAGCAGGGAAGATCATATGGCTCATGATCTGTGGGGCACAAAGCATGTTGCAGGGGTGGGATGATGGTTAGAAAGGATGTTCTTGTATATTTGCAGGAAAATGAAAAGCAAGTCTGCTCCTGGCTGAAAACTGCTAGTCTGGGTCTGATGTGGCTGGAACAGTGGGTGACCCTTGCTTCCCTCTCTTTTCTCCCCAGCTGGCCGGAGGCATCATCCTGGGAGTGGCCCTGTGGCTCCGCCATGACTCGCAGACAACGAATATCCTGTACCTGCAGCTGGGGGACAAGCAGGCCCCCAACACCTTCTACGTCGGTGAGTAGCTCTGGGGGTGCTGGTGGTGCTGCTTGGCTGTTGTGCCCCAGGGTGGGCTGCAGTGTACCCAAAAGCAGGGCAGAAAGATCCAGGTGAGCAACAAGGAGGTCACAATAAATATACCTCCCGCTGCCCTGGTACTCTCCAAAATAGCCCCTGCTGTGCCAGCCAAAGCCTTTGATAAATGCTGGCCGTGGCCCAAGCGCAGAGTCCAAATCCACATCAGCTAAAAATGCAAAAAGACGTGTTGTGGTATAGTGGGTTTTCTCCAGAGCACGTTTGGGAAGAGGGGGGACTTCTTGGAAACGTGTCTTGTTTCCTATGCAAAGGGACGTGAAAGTAGCTGACAGAGTGCCTGGCAGTCGAAAGCGAAGCTTGGTGAGCGTGTGATTCATGTTCTCCAGGAGGGGCAGGTGGAGCCTCTGTGCACTATGGTTAAGCTTAGCGTGATTATTGTTAATTTGACAGTATGCTGGCCTGCTGGAAGCTGAAACCTCCTGTTTTTCCCCTGTTCTCCAGTGATCCCTCACAGACGAGGGGGAGCAGCTTGTAGGAGGGGCTGGCTGCCAGTCAGGAGCTGGCTTGGAGCACAAGCTGACGGGGCTGGGAACATCATCTGATCCGATGTCCTGTTCTCACCTGTAGCTAAAATTACCTTCTGGAAAGGGTTTTCCTTTGCATTTCCCTGCTTGCCCATGAAGCAGCATGCCTGAGCCCTCTCCCTGCCTGTCCCTGGTTACAGAAGATGCTCCTGCTCTAAATAGCTGTGAGTTTTCCTCTCTTGCTGTCTCTCCTCTCCTGCCTCATACCCAGAGCTCTATTTGCAGTATTTCCCCTTTGTAGATCACATAAGAAGTTAAACTCTCTCCTTTCCAGGAACCAGTCCAAACCTCTCCTTCTTTTGAGGGGGCTAACAACTGATACCTCCCTAGTTAACACTTTCTCCCCAAACCTGGGGGACCTGGTGCTGTAGTGTGGTGCCGTGGCAATCTGGAGCATGGGGCAGAGTCCTTCTGCCTGTTGAGCATCTTTTACTCTTCCACCTCTTTTCATTTTGTCTTTGTCCTCGGCCTTTGCTGTTTAGAAGGTGATGGGGAAGGACTGTGGGTCCCACCACCACACTGACTTTCTGACACCCGTGAGCAGCCCATGATTTGAGGCTGGCTATCTTTTTAAAGTTATATTCAGCAACAGATTGGCCTGGATTCCTTCTGGCAGCTGTAATTTCCATGCAGTAATAACAGCAGAGCATTTCTTTCAGTTGCTGCCTCTCCCAGCCAGACCTCTGGAGTCTGAATGCTGGGATTTTTTTGCTTCCCCCCCCACTCCACTCCCTCCCGTTTTTCCTCTCTCCTAGAACTGATACTCCCTCCTTTTTCTCCTCTGGCATGCAGTATACACATGCACACAATGTTCCTGCTTTTGGGAATGGGAACCTCTCTGGGCTTGGCCTCCAGAGCTCTGTTGTTTTTTTTTTTTCCTTTGCAAACCAGTTTTTGATGTCTGGCACAGGGCGCTGGTCCCAGGATTTGTCAGGAGGCTTTTAAAAGCCAGCCAGGCTTTGCTGCGGCGCTGCAGGACAGGGGGAAGCAATAAACACTGTCGAAGGAGGAAAACTTTCATCATAGGGTGTGTACTGAGTGAGAAGGGGAAGTAGGAAAGCAGGGATTTGGCGTCTCCTGGTTTCTTTCTGTGTCCTTTCCCCTGCCCCAAAGCTGGAGCTGTTTCTTAAAGGCTATTTTTCCAGGGTGTCTGTGTGTTACGGGAGAGGAAGAATAATGGATTTGAGGGCAATAGGGAAGTGCGGGAAAGAAGCTGTGGGGAACAGGGAAGTTACAGAGTACCAGGCATGATACTTCAGGCTGCAGCAGGAGGAGGGGAGCAGTCCGTGCCCTCAGCTCCCAGACAGGACCATCTCAGCAGCCACCCCTGCAGCCCCCAGGGCACAAGCAGCTGTTCCCCTGCTCGCCTTTCCAGCTGCAGGAAAGGGGCTCCTGCGGGCTGGGGCTTCCCACAAGCGCTACCCCTCCTCCCCAGCACTTTGGCACTGTATGCAGCGAGTTGTTTTGTGGGCTGGCTTGGGATGTTAAATGGGCCCTTGTTCACGGCCTTTTCCTCAGCTCGGTGTGCAAACCATCTGATCCCCTAACCACTTGTTGCAGTCTTGGCTTTTGACACTTCCATTTTGGCTGTGGATCAAGTGCTCCAGCAAATGCTTTAACTGCTTCAGCACTGTAAAGCCCAAGCAGCACCAGGGATGGGGATAGCTGGAGCACCTTAGTTGCAAGCTTTCATAACTGTAAAGGAAAATACTCGTTCTTCATCTGAGCTTGGTTCATGGTCTGATATGCACTTATTTGCTTTATTTGAAGTTCAGAAACCAAAATCCTTCTTGCTCTTGGATAACACTGTGTCTGGAATGCTTTGTCTGTCTGTAAGGCTGGGAATGTGTTGGTCACAAGGCCGAAAACAGCCTTTAGGATAGCTAGAGGCATTGATAAGTTACTAACAACTGGTTAACCACTTCTCAGATATTTACTGATCCTACACATAAAGTACCATTGAAAAAAAACCCAAACAAACAACAAAACTGTGATTCAGTGTGTTATGAGAGCCCATAGAAGAAGGCTGAGCTGGTCTGTCTCTGCAGATACTGGTACAAATTGGAACAGTTCTGATCTCTCCACAATAAGTTAGTGCTGTGCTGTCACTGGTTTTAAGAGCACCTGAGGATCTCGAATAGGCAAGTGACACTGGACTTACTGCTTTTGCCCTTTCTTGGTGGGATGACAGTGGGAGGAAAAAGCCAGGTTCCCCATCCTTCAAAGATTTGGTTATGTGATGCCTGGAGATGACTGCTGTGGATGAAATGCTTTGAGGAGGGCAGGAACAAAAACCTCAGCTCTTGTTTGCCTTAGATCCACACCCCAGGATTTCACATTTCCCCTTTGCCGGGCTGCCTGTGTGCTGGGAACATCACTGGGTGCTTGTCCCTGCTGCTGCCCTTCCTGTGCTTTCCCTCAAGCTGCCTGGTGAGGAATGGAGCACAGCAGCCGGATGGTCTCGGCTTCACTCTCTCCTGCCAGATCCAAAATAGGAAATCTGCCTCCAGCTGCTCACAACAAGTGACAGGGCAACACGACCTGTGGCTCTAATTAGCTCGGCCCTGGGAGTGGGGCCAGCCACGATGAAGAGTGCAAAAGCGTCCTGAGCTGGGCTGCGGTTTTCCACATAGCCTTTGGGCTGAGGAAGGGGTTTGCTTTGCCTCTATCTAGGTTTTTGGTGTTTTATTCCTAAATCCTTTGCTGGGCAGTGTCTCCTCCCTGGAGCATGGTGGCACAGGGGAGGAGTGTGAGGTTTCAGACAGGCATACAGCGGTGTGGTAAACTTGGCCACTGAGGCTGCTGCCACCGCTGCCTCTGCCTGTCATCCTGCTGGGTGTCACTGTCCCAACAGAAAGGCAGGAGAGTTTTTTTGGTGGGGGAGTTCCCTAGGTAATGTTGATCCAGCTCCCAAGCCAGTCAGGCAGTAAAGCCTGAGGGAGGCAGGTGGGGGACAGCTGAGGGCAGCAATGGCCTGAGACTAAGGTGGTGAACGTGCCCGCGAGTGCTGCTGAGGCATGGAAGGGACACTGGCTAACAGGAACACAGGCTCTCGCAGGAGGTGAATCAGACTGTCTTCACCATCCTCCTCAGAACAAACACAATCCAGGATAATGATTTCTACCCTGGAAACAAGTTCAATCTGCTTTTCACGCAGACTGGTCTAGAATAAATGGGCCAGAAAGCACAGGGAGGCTTTGAAGTCTTTCTTACAAATGAGTACATATCTGAGCTGAACTGCAGCTGCTTGCAAGCTTTCATGGGTGTCTTCAGGATTTTGGAAGTCCTGTCACAAGGTTTTGCTGGGCTCAGGGAAATCTGACCCTTGCAGAGAGGAGGGACTGCTAAGTGGCAGGGTAGGGATGGGGACATCTCTCGGAGCTTTCCCCAGGTTTGCCCATTGTCCTTACAGCACATGAGGATGCCTTGGCCACTCTTGCCATGGGTCCCAGACGTGGCCAGCAGTGCAGAGCATCCCAGCTTATCACCCAGACAGACTTGTGTTGGCTAAGTGGTTGTGGATGAGCTGTCCCTTCTATCCATAACTTAATTAGCCTGTTTAGCTAATTTAGCTTAATTAGCCTTTTCAGTGCTGTAGGCTGGAGCAGCGAAGAATGGGCCAGAAAAGCAGTGATTTCTGGGGTTTTGGGGAGGTTTTCATTGCAGAGGGGGCTCAGTAGAGCTCCAATGTGTTGCAAAGGCTCTAGAGGTCAGCAGTGCTACAGTGGCTGTGGACCCACCATGAGCAATGAGAAGTTCTTGGTTTCTGTTCCTGCTCCCATCCTTGTCCCCATCCCTCTGGAAATGTTAGGCATCTTCTAGAGATGGTGCCAACTACCATGTATCGTGGCGTTAGACTCAACAGCACATCCTTTGCTAAACTCTTTGTGAAAGGGCTAGAGAAGAGCCTGAGGCTCCTGGTCTGTAGGTTCTGTAATAAACACCAGTGAAAAACCACCTTCAGTTTCGGCATGAGGCACTGCAGGGATCCCTATGGATGCACACAGCTGGTTCAGGACAGGTTTCTTCTCTTACCTATTTGTGCTCTACTTTGTCAAGGCTCCCGATGTTGGAGATTTTCCACCAGACACATGATCTGTGGCCAGGCTTGCGTGCTTGGCAGTGGAAACCAAGGTTTGCATTTGGCCTTGAAACACACTGAGCAAAATGGATTATTTAAAAAATAATATATATATGTGGATTTTTAAAAATAGAAGTACATGCATTTTTCTGTCTTGGCAATAAACTTACTTACAGTTGAGGACAATTTAATTATTTAGTCCCTTAAAGGGGAAAAAAAACCAAAAGCTGAGATTTACTTGTTCTAGATTTTCCTCTAATCACTGTCAGATCAACTCCTTCAGTAATAGTGGAATTCTTTTTAAAATAGTAGTTTTAAGGCAAAACACTTTTTTAGTACTTTCCTTTCTGGGTTACGCCATGTATCTGACAGTACAATTTTTTTTTTTGTATTCTTATCACAGAATTCAATTTCTATTAAGAAAGAAACATGTTATTTCATTGCCTTTCAATTTGTTTTCCATTTAATTGTAATTCATTCTACCTTTGTCATGACCAACCCCTGCGGTTCATTTACTTTGCAGACTAAAACTGGTTATGACTTTAAAAATACCTTGGTACCATTGGTTTATTTTGGGTTCAGATCTATCCAACTACAACTAATGTAGTTGTTCTTTTCCTTTGTCCTCTCCCATTGGCTTTGCTGCCCAGGAGTTGTGCCAGAGATGGCTCCTTGCTCTTCAGAGCTGTTTAAACCTGTAGCTGTGACAGTTTTCCTTAGAAAACCTGCACTGTGTTTAAAGCATGCAAAGCCTACAAGGAATCCTCCAGTGGGATTTGTGTTCTCTTAGTGGGTGAGACCCCAGGGCACATAGAAATGCCCAGAAGTGCTCTAGGCTGGGGCAGCAGAGGATGGGCCAGCATATTCCAGCCTGGCTCTCCTGTGCTGTGCCACCGTTGTCCAGCCCAGTCCTGGAGATGTGCCATAGACTTCCTCCCAGCTTTTGCAGGTATGCTGACTTTACAAAACTCGAGTCTCCTTCCAGTGTTTCCTGGGTAGGCAGAGGAGAAGAAACCTGACTGTGGCACCTCTGTGTAAGGGATTTGCGTACAAGTGTGTGCACATGATGTTCTTTGGGGCTTTCCCCACCACCTCTTTGTTTTTCTGACAGAGAGGTGCATGTGGCTTCTTCCTGCCTTGTTCTTGTAGATGAGGGCAGCATGTCCAGGCTTTCATCTCCCCATGAGAGCTCTCCATGCTTTGTGGCCCTGTTGTTCCATCTGGAAGTCATTAGCAGCTACAGAGCAGCAATGTTTTCCTTGGGAAAGGGAGTGGAGGGGAATGGAGGGGCTTCCCACTTGTCGTCTTCCAGCAAACCCTTCTTTTTCCAGCCCCCCTTTCTTTCACCCCACTTTCAAGAAAGCACTGCCAGCTCTGCTGGGCCAGTTCCACTGGGCAACTGGACAAAAATGTCTGGGAGACCCTCCTTTGCTGGCTGGCTCACACAGCCATCTTTTTCCTGCTTCAACCCTGCACTGTACGGACTATCCACTCCCTGCCTGTATCATGCCCCCAAGCTGCAAGGAAGAACATCATGGTCATTTCTTTGGCTGTGGGGAAGAGTGTTCTTCCACCATAGGTGATGTGGGGTAGGAGGGAGTCTCCCTGCCATTGTCTGATGGTCCCACCCTTCCCTGCAGCTGCAGTGGTGATGAGCCCAGTGATGTTCAGCATCTCCAGGCCAGGAGCAACGGCAGGGTGGCACTGAAGCCTCCCTCCTTTCCTCAGAGGCTTGCAAAACTCTTGGATGTGCAGTCTCCCCGCAGGAGCCTGTTGGGAGAATAAACATCTCTCTTTCCTCTGCTCTCAGCCCCTTTTTAAAGCCCATCCCATGGGGAGGGCAGGCACAGCTTGGAGAGCTGCCTGGCCTTCCCAGTAAGCATGGTGTCATGCTGCGGGGGGATTTCTTATTTGATTTCTTTTTTGTTTTTTGGAAATATTGCCATGGTGACCTGGGGGAAGTGACTGGCTTCCATTTAGCCTAATGAGTTAAAGATGCTGGGAGAGGACTGAAATGAGGGGAGAAGTAGGGTGCTGTCCAGGAATGCCCATGTTTGGAGCTGCACAGCAGCTCTGATGGGGATGGTGGGGCATGGAAGGAAAGCTGGCCAGGGCTGGTCTGCTCCCTGCTTGTTTTAGAGGGACGCTCCTGTGCTTGTTCCTCCTTTTGTTTGTTTTTTCATCATGTCCTTTTTTTAAGGCTGTTTATTTCTTCTTGTTTTCTTTACTTCTCAGCGGGGACAGGACATGGGTTTTACAACCCTGCAGGCACCAGCTATGCTGCTTTAATGCCAAAGCAAGTACTGACACTGAATACTGCCTTTTTGTCTCCCTTCCCTGCTCCCAGAACTGAGCATCTTGCTTCCTACCTGGCCTGCAGGTAAAGGGTCTTCCATGGAGGCATTACCTGCTTGAGCTGGGAGCTAAGCTGGCCTCTTGGCTGCTTTTTTCCACTTTCCCACCTAGGACCAAACCAAGAGAAGTGCTCAATTACTATCAGTTCCCTGGCTCTGATGTTTGGGGGCTTTCCTAGAGCTTTACGAGATCCCTGCAGCCCAAAGCAGCACATGCCCTGGTTTTACTGGGGAAAGGGGGATGGTGTTTGATCCACTGCTGCTGCTTTTTCTGATCATCATGTCCTGATGCTCATGAGGGAGGAGATCATGTCATGGTTCCTGTGCTCCTGCTTTGAATTCAGATGAGGAAGTGAAGCTAAGAGTGGTTGGACTCTCTCCTAAAGCTTTCTGCTGTAAGGCTCCATCTCAAAAGGAGATAGAGGACTCCAGGCAGTATTGACACCACTCTCCTGACTTCCCCAACTCCAAGATACAGGTCCTGAGGCTCACAGCTTGCTTTGGTGTGTGGCTGGTTATGTGTGGCAGCTGTAGCAATCTTTCTTGCTGCTGCCTTATCAGAGAACTGTGCCATAGGGTTAGAAACCACTGTGTAGTGCTGCTTAAGGATGTGGAGGTGCCTTGGTAGCATGAACACCTGTTCATGATTTGCTCCCTGTACCTGTTGCTGCAGCTCCAGCTGTTCCCAGAGTTATGTACTGCTGCTGTGTGAGGGGGCAGCATGGCTGTAGGCACTGCAGCTTGCAGTTTATACTTCTCTCATTTTACTTTTTGTTTACGGCAAACAGTGCTGCTTGTTGTAAAACCCCTGAGAAAGCTGCAATAAAAATGAGCTGGGAAATGGCATGTGAAAGGCAGATGGAGCCTTGCTCATGCCAAAATGTGCCAGTTTGGGTGGAGCCCTGAAGGAGCAAATACCATTTTAGTCAAGAGTTCCTCACCCAGGAGAGGATTTTAGGGGTTAACCAGTCTCTGATGCTTACACAGAGGAGGGGGAGGCTTGTGAGGAGTCTCCTCTGACTTTGAGGAGGATAACGTGTCATTCAGGATGGGGATGACAGGTGCCTTGCTCACAGACATGGAGCCCAAAACCACACTAGGCGTCATCGTCCCTGTTTGCCAGGAATGAAAGCTAAGATGTGTCAGGCTGCTTTCTGGGAAAAGGGCTTGGTCGTTCCAGTCTGCACATGATTGCTGTGAAATAGTCCCCCAGCTGCCTGGCACCCAGTCTAGAAGTAGAGACCCCCCCACCAGACCCATGCCTTGAGGGGAAGGATGGGTGTGGGAAAGCAAACACCATTCAAAGCATGTGGTTGGGCACTTGGATTGCCTTCCTTTGCTTTCTCAGCCTTCAGCATGGCATTTCTGTGGAGACATGGTGTTCTGTGAACACCACTGGCATGCCTCATACAAGATGCTATTGTTGCAGCAAATATTTTGTGCTTGTTTTTAAATAAACTCCGGCGCAGAGTCCTGCTCTGCTGCCTCCCAGGAGAGGCTGTCGTGCTCTGGCCCTCTGTAACAAAAGGCAACTCCATAACGGCTGCTTGTTTGGGCCTGGGAATGAGGCTGGCTTTTATTCCAGAAACCTTCCAGGGTTTTTTTGTGGTTTGCCGAGATCAGGCCGGTCATCGCTGCCCTCTCCCCCGCCTGGCTGTGCATTCCTGCTGCTCCCACCGCACCGCTCGCATCCGCTGGGCTCTGGTCAGGAAGCCGCACGTGGTGCACGTCTCCTTCCCTCCCCTCCTTTCCTCCTTGCTTGTTTCCTCACTTGACAGTGGTGCTGGCTCTGATGAGGAGCTGGTGAAGTGAGAGCAGGGAGAGAAGCAGGAAGCCTCACTTGACAGTCCAAGGCCTGCACAGCCTGCCTGGGGTGAGAGTTCAGCAGGTCGGGATTGGTTTTGTTTTTTTGAAGCTGCCAGAAATCCCAGCAAGAAGCAAGTACAGAGGTCACTGGAAAACTTCTCTAGAACAGCAAATATCTGTGTTTCTTCTTAGTCTCTTCTATCAGTTGAGGTTCTCACTGGGCTTTCATTTTCTAGTTTTCAGAGCAAAACTTTCCTAGCCACCAGTAGGTCCTGTGTTTTCCTGATGATCTTGATATCAGGAAAACATTTTTTACAGTGAGAGCAATCATTCACCGGAAAAACCTCCCCAGGGACACAATAGAGTCCCTATCACTGGAGGTTTTCAAGATATAATTGGGCAGGGTTCTGGATAGTCTCACCTAAGGTTCCTGTTCTCACGAAAGGTTGGACCAAGTGATCATTTGAGGTCCCTTCAATCTGGGCTGCTCTATGACTGTGATCTCCTGGCAATATTTGTTCAGCCTAGAAGGTGTCTTCAGTGTTTATTTTGAAAAAATTGAGAATAAAACTTTCTGTCTGTGGTGACGTGGTTGTTGGGGTCCCAGCATCATGCTGCTTGATCTTCAAATGTGCTGCATCTTCTTGTTACCCATTTATCGGGGTGGTTAGCTTGAATAGCGACTTCTCAGATGTGGAAATTACTTCAGCCCAGCTCAGCTTTGTCTTCTATCTACTCCCCTAATGGGAGAAGAAGTCAGAAACTGCTGCATTCAGGGATGAGGACAGTTGATTTTCTGACTTGTGATGAAGACTCTTCAGTTGAACTACCCAGGGCTTAAAATAGAAAAATCTGCCATGGTTTGGGTTGAAAACCCAAGCCAGCAGCTTCACTGGTACAAGCTGGAGTTCCGAGGGCTGGTTCTTGGGCATTAGCAGCTTCTGGTGACAGTGAGCAGACCATTTTTTGGGACGCCACTCCTGGTATGTTGTTCTTCGTGAGACAGCAGTTACGCAGCGTCTGACAGTCTCCGTCAGTCTCTCTGGGGCTTGGCAGGTGTCCAGCAGACAGCCTTCATTGTACAGGAATTGTTAATGCCTTCCCACCACCTCCAAGCCCTTTTTGTGGCCCCTCTGTCCCACACGCAGCCCAGCCCACTGCTGGCCATGCTATCTCCCTGCTCAGCTGCCACAGCTGCTCCACCTCGTATCATCTCCAGCCACTGGGACAAAACCACCTCCTTCCACTTCAGGCAGGCCCACAAAACTGTATCTGCTGGCCTGTCTTTTCCAAGAAACTCTCCTGGGAGGTTTCTTTTGCTTGTTTTTGCTTTCTTTGCATACCTTCACCCGAAGGTGTCTCATCCCCGCTCGGGGACCTCTTTGCCTGTGTGGTTTTCATGGCTCCTGAAACCCCTTCAGAACACATCAGGAGGTGCAGCTCGCGCCTCCGGCCCCCTTTGCTGACAGTGTTGCCGCAAGGATGTTGGTGTCTCCGGCCACAGCTCCCATCAGGTTTTGTGAAGAGGGGCTTCCTGCAGGGTCAGCGTGTTCCATTGTGGCACTTCCCCTGCAGCTGGCTTCCTCCCTCCTGCAGTGCCTAAAAATAGAATGAGCACGGTGCTGCTGAGAAACACCAGAGAGTCCCAGCGCCAGAGCCGCTGGGGTGGCGTTTCCGTCGCTGCCTCTCGCCAAGGCAGCCCTTGCGTCGGCGCTTGTGCTTTTGGCGTGCTGGTGATTTTTGTTTCAAAGAGGGAAGAAGCAGGAGCCAAAGTCCAGCCTGTCCCAAGTTTGAAGAATATGTGAGGGAATGTTAAACAAGTGAAGACCGTTATTGTGTATCTGGTATTTTAGAGAAGGGTTTACTTGACTTGACGCTGCTCTCAGTGCATGGCCTTTAGACTTTGCACTTTAATTATCAGAAGACTGTTTAAAAGCTACAGAGATAAGAAAAACCTTAAACGTCGCGAGCATGTACAAACAGTTTTAATCTTGAGCTGTGTTTACATGTTAGGGCTGTTCCTAAAAGAGAACTGACAGTCTGATTAATAACTATAAAATATTTTCACTCATAGCAGAAGAAAACATTTCATTGAAGGGATGTGTCTCCCGACCACTAGTAAGATTCACTGTGTTGCTGTTACCTCTGGGGTGCCCCATGTTCTTTTATCCTCATCGTGATTCTTTTTTTTTTCTCACTGTCCATTAGAAGTAGTGACTGCAGTCTTACCTGATTTCCGTTTTTTTGCATGTATCAAATTGCTTTTGAATGGGAAATAAGATTCACGTAGAGAGTAGTAGAACCACAATACTTGAGAATATTAGTGAACCCAAAATGCACTAAATATAAGGGATACACCAGGAGAAAGCAGTGTCAAATTTAACTCAGCTGGTGGTGTGGTTGGCTGAGTAATCACTATGGCTTCACCAGTCTCGTGGTTGGTGAGACCATGGTGATTACTCATGGCAGCAGACTTGAGCCTTGAGCTAAGCTCTTGTTTCCTGAATGAATAAACTTTTATTCCTCTGTTTTCTGAACCACTCCTGATGCCTCATTTCAAGCTTTGAACTAGTTATGGTGCAAGTTGCCTGCGCAAATTTACTAAGTTAAAGTAAAAAATGTTGTCTTCACTGTGGAAGAACCTATAACAAAAAAAGTGCCAGATTTTATTAAGTGAGATGCTTAAGCAGCACTTTCCCCTTGGTTTTGTGGTTCATCTGCCTTTAAAATGTTAGCCAGATAAATATTTGTATGATGTTTAATATAAATAAACCATGTGCCTTACTGTTTATTTTACAAGATATGCTAACTAATCATTTTCATCTCTGCTTAAATATTTAAAACAGCATGCCAGGGGAACTCCGTGCTACAGCTCTGAGGATGCTGTAGAGCCCTTGTCTTGCCTCCTACATCCTCTACCTAGTGCTACTCTCAGCATTTCCTCTGATTTTGGAGGTGATGGAGTTATTAAAGCTTCGGTGTTGGCAGCTTCAAACACTTTGAGACCCAACTCATGTACTTAGTGTTTTACTATGTCTGCTGCCACCTCTACTCACACCTCCTCAGCCTTAATTCTGCACATCCATAATTATCCGCCCCAGGAGCCAGAATGTCCAGCCAGGCATGAGGATGCTGCTGGACAAAGCTCTGCAGTAACGTGTCTGCCTCTCACTCTGCCTTGCAGGAATCTACATCCTGATCGCAGTCGGAGCTGTCATGATGTTCGTGGGATTCCTGGGATGCTACGGCGCTATTCAGGAGTCTCAGTGTCTTCTGGGAACGGTAAGAGACACAAAGTTATGGAAGTCACTTGGCACCCAGATTTCCCTGCTGGACAGCACATGGCTGTGCGTGCCTTGCTGGGGTCTTTTCCAACAAGCAGGGCTGGGAGGATGTGTGAGCACGTAGGTGGGAACTAGGTGAGATCAGCAGGATTCTTAGAGACTCTTCCTCTGTATGTGAACCCCCATCTTGCTTTTATCCCTCCCCATGGTCTGGCTGTCTTACCAAGCACCCATTAAGCCCTCTTTCTTACCTGGTGTCCCCTACAGCATCCCCCCTCACTCCGTTTCAAGGCTGCCTGTAGCAATTCTAGTTCTTTTAAGGAATCATCTACTATTTTTATCTGTTTGGACAAGGAAACAGCAAAGACTTTCCATAATTTCTTAGTGAGAACATCTAGGTACATCCTGGAAAATCCATTACTGAAGTGCTACAGGCATCCTTGATGTGATGCAGCAGCTCAGGATTCCTGGCACAGGATGAGCTTAATTGGATAAACTGTAGCCACACCAAAAGCCTCTACCTTGGGAGCAAGGGAGACCCATTTATTTAAAGCAAGTTCTCACATGTGGTTCAGTTTAAACTTGATGCATAAAAAATAAAACTGGAAGGGTAAAACATTTTTGTTTTTTTTTTAAATCCGAATGACTTTCCAGCACGTGGCTTCATTGGGCTGGAGGACTCTTGGTGGTGGTGTAGCGACTCATGGCTGTGGGCTCAGCTGGGACAGAGGGAAACGGAGCTGCTTTCCCTCACTCTTGCAGATGACTTCACCTCTGGTTGCTGCTGATTCCCAGTAATAAGGGGATGCTTCTCCCCAGTGTTGATAAAGCACTTCTGAAGGTAGTAGATGGGAACTCCAGTAGGAGTTTGCAGGCATTATCCTGGCTGCTGGGAATACGAAGAGCCTGCACACAAATTCTACAGGGGTTGTTGTAGCACAGCCTGGCAGCTTTGGACTTTTATTTTGTTAATGCAGGTAATTACAGACCCTGAATTACCCCTCACTCCCTCCTGAAGTTAGAGGATTAGAAGGGCAGATGGTACAACGTACCTGAGGTCTGACAGGGAAACCGGCTGCTCTGGCTGAAATTAGCAGCTCTAGCTGCTGTGCACTGCCCATGTTTGCTCACACCTTGGCTTGCCAAGAAAAGTCTGGAGATGGCCCATGAGGACGCTTTCCGCTGGCCAAGGCTCCCACTGCGTTCCAAGGACATTTCCAGGCAGCGTCCTGAGGGTGTTTCGGGGAAGCAGTCACGCTCCCCTTTCCTGCACCTAGCTGAGGGAGTGACTCTGGGCTTACTGCAAAAGGGAAAAGTACCAGGAAGCTCCATGCTATCAAAATCCTGTGCCAAAGGTGGCATGGAAGCTGAGCAGCAAGACCTGAGGAAGACAGGAGGGAGCCACTTGGCATGGAGCAGGCTCTGCTCCCTGGAAGGGGGCTGGGACACAGCCAGCTGCTTGGCTGGGAGCACCACTGTGTTCCCATAGCATCGAGCTGCATCTCCTGGTGTTCTGCAGCCAACTGGAACGGAGTCTGCAGGAAGCTGTACCTCCAGATCTGGGATAAATGAACCATCCTTCACTGGAGGGTAACCACTGCAAGAGTGAGCCCTAATGCTTAACCAGACTTACAGTGGCATTGCACCCACAATTTAGGGTGATGTGAGTCCTTGGTGGGGATGTGGGACCTAGTCCTCCAGAGATGTTCCTGCAGAATCAGGGATAGAGAGATGTTTACACAGGAGTTGATTGTTCAGGAACTGGACAAGGATGCTGGAAGTCTTTTCCTGCTGTCAGGTGAATAGTCTTGTTTCCATTTTGCTGATAACTCTTTGCATTTGCCTGTGAGAGCCAGGTCATGGCATCATTCTGGAAACTCCTGTTTCCTCTGTTCTTGGAGAAGATGTCCTGAATGTGTTTTGAACAGAGACTTCTCCAGAGCCAGGGGCTGTTTTCCCACCCTATACTGTAATTTTGTCTTTCCGTGACTGCATTCACCTCTTTTGCTTCTTGACTTCCATGGCAACTCTCCCACTTTGGGGCTTTTCCCAGGAAGAAGTCACTGAGTGATGTTGTCACAGCGGCGATGTTGGCCGCATATGGAGCGTGCCTCTCTCTGCCTTCTCATGTGACCCTGATGTATGAGTTTACAGCTTCCCATTCCCAGTCCAACAGACCAACCATCACAGCATGTTCCTGCCATCTGAACAAAAAGATGGAGGAGTCTTTGGGGGGATGACAGGGAGGACTGCTGGAATTGCACAAACAGGGTGGGACTGTGGGAAAACGTCAGCATTGGTATTTATGCAAAAAACTGCAGTAGCCTTGCAGGGCTGTGGATGCCAGAGAGCTGGCTATAAATCACACCCTGACACCCCCAGCTCCTCAGCAGCTGAAATGTGCTTTTAACCCTGCACTGGCAATTCCTGTCCTTGGAGCATTTGTGGCAGAGCAGAAACCTTGTCTGGATGGTCCTGCAGGTGCATGAAGCAGAACAATGTATCTTGTGGTACGCAGGGCATCTTCATCCCTGCCAGTCCCTTTGTGGGAAAGGTTTTGCTAATCCCTGCTCAGCAATCCTAGTGGGAAGTCTGGACATGGGTGGCGTGTGATGAGTTACAGGAAAATGTGTTTGGGCTCAGTGCATGTATGAGAGAGAAAATGGTTTGAAGTCAGGTGACACCTTGCTCTGATTTGTCAGTAGAAGTGCAGCTCCACACCTCTCCCCACCTAATTGCTGCAGATACGTTAAGGATCCCTCTCTTGATTTGTCTTTGCAGTTCTTCACTTGCCTGGTGATCCTGTTTGCCTGCGAAGTTGCAGCTGGAATTTGGGGTTTTGTCAACAAAGACCAAGTAAGACAACTCTAAAACCTGTGTTTGTGGGGCTGGGAGGCTGGGGCAGGACTGCAGCAGATCTCAGCATGAGCTGTTTTGCTCACAAACTACTCCCAGACAGAGTAATGGGGGCTTGGATTAGTGATGTGACCTGGGCAGGCCACCTCACTCCTCTTGGCCGGGCTGATGAACTTTAAATGTGAGCACTTGATGGTAGCAGCTGCCCCTTAGGGTACGTAGTGCAATGTCTCGAATAAAAATAGCCTGTCTCGATTGGGTGTCGTCTGTGCTGCCACACTTTCAGTCACAGAGGGAGTCGATTCATGCATGAAGTTGTGAAGGAAAGCCATCTGCACGTCCTCGGTGCCAGGGAACAAAGAGCGAACCCAGCCGCGTAGTGCCAAAAGGAGGGAATACCGTACAGGGAGAGCCTGCATTAACGGGATTGCTCAGTGCTTCCTGCTCTTCTCCAGTTTCATATAACCTGCTTCAGGCCATTTGTCTGCCAGCACTGGGCTTGCTGTGATCCGTATGCTGTGTACACGGGAGGGGTACAAGTCCTGTGTCTGTCCCAGGCACCCTGCTAGGGACTGCTCAGATAAGGTTTCCTGGCTGGAGGAGCTGAACTGAAGGGTAGAACTGGAAACTGCAGCTTTTCAACTTCTGTTTCTGCTCACCTTCCCTTCACTATGCTCACATGTGCTCACACACACACAGGTTTGGTCTTGAAATGCAGTACTGCCCTTGCACGGGAACCACGGCTGTGCTGCAGCAAGCAGCGGGCTGGGTGTTGATCAGTGGGCCTCAGGGGTTTGGAGGAGAGAAGGGGACTGCTTGTGCTCAAAGCCAAGGTTAGACTCTGGCAGAGTGTAGGAAATGTGTTTACTAAGAGATGTAAGCCAGCTGTGTAAGTAGGTGCTGGCCTGCTCAGATTTCACATGCATGTGGGCAATGGCTCACAGGCCTGAATGGGAACACCCTTGTAGTCATTCAGCAGGAGAGAGCATGACTTCACTGGAATAAACTCTTCTGTGGCTAAACATATTATTATGCAGGCAGGGTGCTGTTTCCTAGCAACTTTAGTGAACTAATTAACCTTTGCAGAGGGGCTGTGCCTCCTGCAGATGTTGGTTTGTGAATGATGAAGAGTCCAAGATGTGCAACTGCAACCAACAGCAAAAAAAAGTAAAGGCTGAGTAAGGAGGGACCCCACGGCTGTTGTGTCCCATCCGGGGGAGAAAGCGCTTGGCCACCAGAGCATAAAGTTGAGAAATGTAGGATTTCCCAGTACAGAAGTGATGACCTCAGCCCCTAAAATTAATTTTGCAGTATAAAATGAAGGGTGGCAGTCTGTTGGCATCAGCTAGTTTTGCAGCCTTGATGATGAATGGGCTATTTTGAAGTCCCTGCTCACAAGGCAGGCTTGCTTCTCCCTGCCTTGGTTGGGAGCAGTGCAGGCTGGGAGGGAAGCACTGAATGATCCCAGCCACTGAGAGCTGCGTCCAGAAGGGATGCTTTTCCACATAGCTGGAAGCAGTCTCTCCCTCAGCCTGCCTTCTTGGAGATGCTTTAGATTCAGAATGGAGAGGCAATAAAGAGGGTTTTTTAAATTTTTTATTTTTATGTACCAGAATCAAATGGTTTGATTGCAGAATATCATCCTCCAAAGCAAACTTTTTTGAGCAGTGATGAAGGAATTCTGGGATAATTGATTGAAATCATGCATCATCTTGCTGCAGTTTCTTTTTTAGTATGCTAATCCAGCCTGTGCTGCCAAGAGCAGATGCTCTTGAAAGCATTTTCCCTTTCTTGCTTTTATGTTTTTCTTTTTCTTCTCTTGCATGTCCTTCTTTCATCTCTGTCTCTCAAATTATTGAAGGATGTTAGAGGAGAAGTCACAAGGCCAGTTCTCCTGAAAGTTAGGAGATTTTTGCACTGTGCAGCAGACCCTCATGGGTGGCTGCACTTCAGCAGCCAGGTGGCAGGGCTGGAGTATGGATAAGGTGTCTCACATAACCACTTGCAGGACAGCGATGTCTATAGGGACCCAGCCGGGATTTTACACCCATCTAAATGCACCTAAGCTTCCTGACCCAAAGGAGCTGCCTCACTAGGCCTTAGTGTGCAATCTCTCCCAAATTCCTGCCATCCCCTCTGAGCCATTCAATAAGCCGAGGTGCCCATATTTACAGCCTTGCCTGTGCACCCCACCTCCTCCTGACTTTTCCAGCGTGTCCCACCTCTGCAGCCTCAGTGGGAAATGTGTTGCCTGCCTGCTTTGTCTATGTGTGGTTCAAAATGAGCTGTTTCTGCATTCCTGAGCCCAGCAGCACATCCACATGGGCTGAAGGCTATCTCAAATCTTGTGGCTCACCCTCCAGGCCTTGGCCGTCTTTATATGCTAGACAGAGCCCCTGGAGCCCTTGGATAGTGTTGGCTGGAATCCGCTGGCTGGTGGATGGGGTTCTTAATATTTGCTACAGCTGGAGGGGCTTGAGCCCTATGAAAGACAGGCCTTTTTTCGTGTGCCTGTGCAAACAAATAGGGTCCAAATCTATTTAAAAGCTGCTCATCTTACTGCAAGTGCCATTAGAGGGACCCCAGCCTTCAAGCACATCTGCTGGGTGGGTTTTCTCCTCCTCCTCTTGCTGAAAGGGAGTTTTTCCTGTGTCTTTCCTAGATAGCCAAAGATGTGAAGCAGTTCTACGATCAAGCGCTTCAACAAGCGCTCATGGGAGAATCAGATGCAAACAATGCCAAAGCTGTAGTGAAGACCTTTCATGAAACGGTAAGATGGTGGTAGTCATGCTGGAGAATTAATTGGAGGTCAGGAAAATGGATGGGAAAAGCAGAGTCTAAAGCAGATGATGCTATGTGCAGGTCTGAGCCTATCAAGTCTGCTGTACTTACATGTTAAGAAGCAGAGTTAGAATCTCTTCAATATTCTCTCTATCACACGGTGCTGGGAAGTCTGGGCCAAACTCTGATTAAGTTGCCTTCCATTTACCGCAGCCCCCCTGATTTAAGTAAAATTCAATGGAAGAAGAATGTAGCTCTGAAGAACTAATCCTGATACTTGGTCCATTCAGCAGGAAACAAAATCTCTGGAGAGAGTTGGGTTCACTCTCCTCCAGGCTATCTATGCCAGATCTGTCTGGGACTATTGTAGGAAGCAGCTGCATTGCATGGAAAGAAAAAAGTTAGTTTGGGGACTTACTCCTCACCCTTGTTTCCCCCTTCAAGATGCCTTCTCAATCTTGGGTGGCTTCAAGAATGTGTAATGGTGGGGAGAGCATTGCATAAGTGTTTGCTGTCTGCTAATGTTGGCTTTCCATTGGTTCTTTTTTCCTCTCTCCATGTAGCTGGACTGCTGTGGTTCCGATATTGTAACAGCGACTTTCACCCCTGTGTGGAGGGATGACCTCTGCCGAAAGGACTCCATGAAAAGCTTTTTTGAGGTAGGCACAGCTGCTCTTCAGTCAGCACAGCTGCTTGGCTGCCAAGGAAATTTGGGGATTTATTGGGAAATAGAGAAAGAATAGAGATTTCATTTATTTGGAGACGGTGTACAATGTTGAAGGTTCCCATTTGGTTCTTCCTTTGCTGTTCCTGCTTGAGGGCACTGACATGTGCAGAGGGGTGAAGTCTGGTTGGAAGTCCTGGGGAGATAAGCAGGACCAGGGGAAGCTGACCTGCCTTTCTGGGTGCTGGGGGCAGGCGAGGGGAAAGCAGGCTGTCTGACTGGTGTGCTTCTCTGCCTCAGAACACGAACTGCCACAAAAAAATCGATGAGCTCTTCTCTGGGAAGCTCTACCTGATCGGTATCGCTGCCGTCGTGGTTGCTGTGATTATGGTAAGTGTGACAGCCTGATAGGACAGGGAGAAGCCACCTCAGGGCACCCTGCTCGTCTTACAGCTGGGATGGATCTACCCCTCTCCTCTGGATGCCCCTGCAACTCTGCATGTAGCACCAGCCCTACGCACCCCAGAGCTCAGTAGCGTGGCAAGACCAAGGGCTTCATCATCCCTCTGGGGAGTCAGGATTTTAGGGGAGGCACTTGGCAAGGTCAGTAGAGCAGGAGCACCTGCAAGCTCAGCTGGAAGGGCAGCGCACCACTGAAACCTCCTCGCTGCCTCCAAAACCACTCATTCTACTGGCTGCCATGTTTTGTCACTGGGGTCTGCAGTGGGAAGGGATTTGCTTGCTTTGCCGCGTTGGGTTTGCTCCCCCGTCAAGTGTGGATGCTGTGGGGGTGTAACACGGCCATGCAAAGGCTGGGCTGTAGTGCTGGAGGGATCTTGAGGCATTTGCTGTGTAGCTGGCAGCTAAAAAGCTTGTAAGGTACCACCACTGCTGCCAGTGAGAGACAGGAGAACAGCGTCTTATCTTAAACTGGCTGACTCCATATGAAAACAGCAACAAAGAGTAGCATCCCTGCCCTGACCTCTGGCATGAGAGTGTTAATGTGGATTGGGGGACCTTGGGATGGGGGAGCTCCTGCATCGTACTGGTTGTTGCTTCACTGGTGCCTCTGTGTCTCTCGACAGATCTTCGAGATGATCCTGAGCATGGTGCTGTGCTGTGGCATAAGGAACAGCTCCGTCTACTGAGCCGTGAGAGCCGGGCAGGGGAAGGGGGGAGCAGGGCGGACGGCGCTAGAGGGGACCCCAAGTGCCACCGAGTGACCAGGAGACATTTCAACAACAGACAAAGAAAATTATGTATATAAATGCTTCCAATATTACCATACAGTACTTATCGTTTTTATTTTGAAGTACTTTTTTGTTTGTTTTTTTAAATAAATAAAACTTTCCCGTATCTTTGTGGCTGAGTTAGTTACACATCAGTTTTGTGTGATGGGAAAGCTGCTGTAGCAGGAGATCAAGTCCTTCCTCCCCCTTCCCCACCCCCAGTAACTCAGTTGGTGGAAGATATACAGAGGAGAAGGCTGCAGCCTGGTCTCAGAAAACTTTGCCTTGGTTTTACTGACTTTTTAAATTTGATGCTGAAGCAGAATTTAGCATTTTTGTTAATTTGTATTCATCTTTTCCAACCATCACCCCAGCTCCCTGGCATTTCCAAGCTGTCCATAGGGAAGCCTGGCTGACTGCCCAAAGCCTGGGAGAGAGGAGGGGAGAGGATACAGCCTCCATTGCCGGTGTGCAATGTATCCCAGGGGAAACACAGGCATTGTTCCCCTCCAGCCTGTTTCCATCAGTAGGTCAGTCCTTAACAAGTCATGCTGTAACTTTTTTACTCTCTAAAGAGTAAAAATGTTTTTTGGTTTTGTGTTGTTTTTTGTTTTTTTCTTGGGGCTATAACTTTATAAATTGGCTCATTTCCATTGATTCATTACATTAGAAGGTCAGTGGCTGGGGGTGAATTTTAGTCCCAGTTTTTCAAATATAACAAACTGAAAATTAAATTACTTTTCTAATGTCCTTCAGTGTTTCATTACAGACATACGTTTCAAGGAGAATCTAGTTCTATACCAAGTTTCCACTGTTAAGCTAATGCTCACACAGAAATTATACTGGAAAAAAACATTAAAAAAATGTTCTTGACTTTAGAAATTCTGCTTTTCTGTACTGCAGGATGACACTTGGGTGTTCCCAACCATATGTGTACATGCTTAAAATTTCATCTTTGCATCACTCTCTTGTTCAGTGAAATTATTCTTAATTATAACATATTGTCACACACTGTAATATTGCTGAGAAATTGTCATAATCTGATTATGAAAAAAAAAAGGTTATTTTTAAGACCTTCCAGTTACATTAACAGGAGATCAGCTTATAAAATCAAGGTAACTTAGCATGTTAGATCGCACCAGTTGAAACACATTCTTGTGATCTGGTAACTTTGGTTTATCACTTTGATGTACGTGGCTTCTTTTATATGCCACTCTGTTACCATGTAGATAGAGGGGGAGAGTGACCCAGGAGCTATGTAATAAAATCAGAGTGTCACGAAAAAGATGATCTATATGTATAGTTCTATAGATATATATTTTTAAGCAAAGCCTTTTCCTTAGCCGTACGGGCACTTGAGCTGGAAATTATAGTGTCTCTCAGCTCTTTGCCATCTTGAAGCAGGTAAGGGGAGGAGTTTAAATTAGTGATCACTTTCCCCACTTCAGGAGTATTTCTGTTTCTTAAAGTATTTTACTCTCCCCCTTTGTCACAACAAAGAGCTTCAGATCTGATAGGGAGGGAGACCTGTGATCATCAATCATTTTAAAGTAGTACCTTGTCCACTGCACGTGGCTGTCACGGCTGTTGCCACTGCAGGATAGAAGATTCCTGCATTGGGGCAAACTGATCCATTCAGAAGTTTTTCTTCCCTTCTACTCCCCCCTTTCCTCTTCCTGCCTTTTAGTATATAGGGCCTTTAAAAAGTATATAGGTAAATATATATAAATATATATATATCACGTTGTGCTGGGTAAAGAGGAGGAAGTGCAACAGATCTTCATATTGAGGGGTTGGACCAGAAAAGATTCAGCCTTAGAAATAGCCTTAAAGCAACACTGCCCTGAATGTCCATGTTGTGCACATTGAGAATGAGACGAGGTTCTGCAGTAGGTAACCCCTTCCCCTGCTCCCCAGCGTAGCTCCTCCAGGTCATCTACTCTGTTATGTGGCCATATGTATATGCATCATCCAAGCATGTGTGTTTACATCTATGTGCATCAGGATTGTCAGCATACAGAATGGATGTGTAACTTGCCACCTTTTTTGTTGACTGTTGGTAAATGTGTATAAATATGCCATTAAGCATTTCAATTCTGTTTTCTTTTCCTTATACTGTATTTTTGATATTGTTCAGTATTCAGTTGATGCTGTGTACACAGCTGGAGCTCTGTTTGAAGACAGACGGGGTGTCGATGCAGGTCAGGTGTGTCCTCAGACATTGTACTTCAAGGGTTTGAGTTGTCCCAGGCAGGAGCAATTGGGAGAAAGTGGTACTTGGAGAGGGAAGCTGAGAGCTGTGAGAGGAGGAAGAGCAGAAGTTTGCTCAGACTGTGTCCCACAGGGGCTGCAATTCACCCTCTGGCTCATTTCAGAGGTGGGTTCCTGGGCCATCTCCTGTTTCTGTGGCTGCTGCAGGAAAGGTGCTCAAGGAGGGGAACAGCTAGAAGAAGGGTCGTGGGAGTGGGGACAGAAGGATGTTTGCAGAGAGAGGACAGTGCTTTCTTTAGTTAGCAGCTGAGTCTCCACACTTGATGGAATGGTCCTCAGCTGGAGGGGTCAGCCCTGGGAGAACAGGGACAGAGAGGAACCATCAGGCTTAAAAACAACGAAGTAGTTAAGAAACCCTCTCTGAAAAAAACTACCCGCTTGGGTCTCCTGTGAAGCTGGACCTGAGTTAACACAAACAAGAAAGGGAGCTGGGAAGGGCTGAGGGGACTCGCCTCATTGCAAGCCCTCAGGATCCAAAAGCCACGGGGCTTTTCTGCCAGTTGGTCAGTCCCAAAGCTGGCTGAGGTGAAGGGGGAAAACCCACTAGGTAGGACCCCTGCTCTGCCCCAGCACCTCTCCTGCATACCTGCGCCTTTGTTTGTGCAACATGGCACCCTGTACTGCTCCTCTCCGCACCCCACAAGGAAGGAAAGGATGAAATTGCAGGCTGTAAATACAAACCACTCCCTCTCAATGGAAGCGTCCCTCCTGGAGCTAGTGGCAGCTGAGAAAATGGCTGTGAGCTGAGGTGGGGACGAGGAGTGTCAACTGTCCAGGTCTGAGTTCAAAGACCGCATCAAAAGGTCAAACAGAGCCGCTGACAGCATAACTGAATGCTTGGAATTTTTCATACTGTGGAGCATGCCACAAAGCAGTGTGCTTAACTTCTTTCTGCCTTTTTTTTTAAAGAAATGAAACGAAAGTCAATTTAATAAACATTTCTCATAGTGTGCATAGTGTGATGAACTGCTGCAATTTTACAACCAGTTAACCTTAACACCAGGATGCTTTGTGAACCAGGCTTCAACAGCATGGGTTTTTACAGCCTCTGGGAGAGGGGCCTGCAGGCAAGCTGAGTATGTATCTGGACTGGAGCTGAGGGAAGGCAAAAAGGTTGCTTGCCAGAAGTGGTGGCTACTGGCTACTCCAATTGTGCCTCCCCCTCAAGGGAAGAGGGGCACAGCTGTATGGGAGCTAATGTGGATTGCAAAAAAGAGTGACTGTGCTGAAATTCGGTGGGGAGGTTGGGGCGTGGTGGCAGCACTGCACACACTTGAGAGGCTCCTCCTAAAGTCACCGAAAATGGCCCAAAATGCCCTGTGCTGCTATCTGGACAGGGACTGGGCGGCTGGTCTGCTTTTTGTGGATGGTCTGGTAATGCCACCACTGCTGCCCCCGCCTGCCCTTCCGCACCATCAGGGGATGGCCTGGCTGAGAGCAAGGTGGGAAGCCGGGTGCTGTGATCCATCAGCTGCCTTCCTTCCTCTGTCCCGTCTTGGACTTTGCGCTGTGTTTGAAGCAGGAATGTCCTGCGGCGGCTGCCAGCCGTTGCCGTGCTAGTACGGAGAGGGAGGGGATGCGAGCGAGGGAGAGCAAGGAGGGAGCGTGGCGTTGAGCTGCTGCAAAGAAAGGCAAGCCCTGCTCCCAGCGGCTGTGCCTGTGCTACAAGATCATGCCCATCTGTTGTTCTTTCACTTATTTACCTGAATGTTAATGGAGTCGGACATAATGACTTCTGGAAAGAAAAAAAATTATATTTAAAATCAATAAACAAAAACAAGAAACAAAGCAATTCCCCCTTGTTAGTGGATTTTTAATGATGTGTTGTCAGATCTTGTTTCCTTCCATTGCATACTGATTTCTGCCACATCTTCCAAAGGAACAGGCTTGTCTCATTCTTGTATTCAAGCAAAATTTGGGCTGCAGGGAATACCGTCCTCAGCTGACCCTCTAGGTGGTTTCCCATGAATGTGATGCTCTTTGCTTCATGCCTTAAAACATTTGGATTGTGGCACTGCATTGTTGCTCCAGATGGGGATAAAATTATTCCTGCCTCTGGAGCTAGGATTAAGCTGTTGTGAGTCACTGTCAGACCCAGGCTGGTGTTCAAGGGGGAGAAACAATAGTGGAGACTAACTGGCAAAGCACAGCACGTATTTGGCATCCAGGGTGTGTGCCTTGGGACCTCAGCCTGGAATTATAGCTGGGTTCTTAAACCTTCCCCAGCTAAATGCAGTCCCCTTTGTTTGCACATCAGGTCTGAGTGTGAGCATTGATGTGCTTGAAACAGATGAGCTGAGTATGATACTGGGAGAGGACTGGGTAAAGCAGGCCCCTTTAGGGTTCTGTGGAGATATGGGTTATCCGTGGAAAACAGCAGTCCTGCCGTGTCAGAGCATGTGAGGCCAAGTAGGTAACCGACTGTGAGGGGAAGGGTGGATGGAGTGCTTGCAGCTTGTTTGTGCTCATATTGCACAGACAACACTGGCTTATGCTTCTCTTTAACATTTTTCTCCAGAAGTCTGATGGACCTGGAAAGCCACTGGAGACCTTACTGTGGAATTCCGCTGCCTAGGAATGTGACTGTGGAATCTTTTTTTTTTCTTGTGAAACAAGATTTTTCAGGAATTAAAAATACAAGCCTGAATTTTTCTAAACTAGACCGAGCCAGGATTTTTTCCAGTGGAAATTCTTTTCCTCCTCCCTCCCAAACTGGTTTATTTTTTCTTTTTAAAACCTCCTAGAGTGTTTCCAATGAGAAGTTTGGGAGGCATTTTTTGCTTTGGCGAGCTCTGTTTTGTAAGCTTCTTCTGGGCTGTTTGTTTTCTAAGTAGCAATGAGCCTAATTGTCTCATACTAAGACAGCTGTGATTAACATGCATAAATTGCTTATGCCATTCCCTAATCAGAGGTTGTCGAAGCTGTAACCAAGAGCTGCCATATTCTCACAGGAGGGAATAAATCAAGCCTGGTCTCCCATGCCAGAGCTGTTTATGGTGGAGGTTCCTGCAGAGGAAAGCACCCTCACTGCTGGATCTGGCCGCACCCTCCCTCTGCCTGCCAGCTCCGCTTGCCGGGCTCAGGGATGAAGGATGTGTTCGTGGCTGTGCTCACATTCCGGCTCTGAACCACTGTTTCCTTTGCTGGGCATGACAGCATGGCCCTTCCAGTTAAAGGAGGAAAAAAGGTGACTGTTTCAACAATCTCATTCACTGTCAGGGCTCTGGTAGGGCTGGGAACTATGGCTGCACCAGTGGAATTACAGCCCCCAGAGAGGAAACATCTGCCACCAGTGGGTGTTGAAGGGGAGAGGGAATTACCTACCTGACCAGCTCTTGATTAAGTGGAAGACACAGGCTAGGAACCCCAAGTCCCGTAAGTACCACGTTGTGCACCTGAACTACATAGAGGCTGCGTATTTTTGCCTGACCACTTCTCAGTTTCAGCCTGGGGAGCATCACATTGCCTTGCACAGGGCATAACCTAAGGAGGAGGTCACAGAAGTGCTGTTCGGTGCAAACCCTTCAGCTAACCTCTGGCGGCCTGATGCTTTCACTTCAGTGCCCACAGACCTGGAGCAAACAGAAAACACCTCCTAGGTGCTAAAACTGTGGCATAACCAAAACCCATGTTGTTTTCACACTTGCAGACACATAAGTGGGTATATAAACTTTGCAACTACTGCGGACTGCCTGGTGTTTCTCACTGGATTTAGATGACCCAGCTCAAGTGCCAGTGGTTGCAAGTAACACTTCTAATTACAGTTCAATCACACCTTTTCTTGGCCCTGCTTTGCTAGGGCATTCCCTCATGCCAGAACACAGCTTTGCTGAGTACTGAGAGGTGTTGGTGTTAGGCCAGGCGAGATGGCATGCACACAACACCCTGCCTGCCGACTGCAAGCAATTGCTGAGATCTCCTCCAGCAAGGATTCATGCTGTTAATGCAAGGCTCAGTGTTGGTTGATGGAGCTCCCACAGCTCTTGTTGGAACAAGAGGTCTGGGGAGTTTTAGGATTCTGTGGGGTTTTCTTGTTCATGTTAACTTCAAGGCCCTCAGCTGGTTCCAGTGACCTTTTTCAGCCTTTCATTATGCGTTAGTATCAGGCACTTTAGGGCAGTGATAGGGAAAAGGAAAAAGCAGCAAGATTGGGAGAAGGGTTTTCTTAGTACAAATATTCTCTAGTTAAATCAAAATGAACAGACACCCCCAACTGGTTTTGTTTCTTTTAAAAAATTGAAGTAATTGCAGAGAGTATTAATTTGGCTCATAAAGGACTTCAGTTCCCTCCCACACGTGCAATGTCTCTAACAAAAAAAGGGGTTGTGGTGTCTCTCAGCAGGTCCTCTATAGGCTGGCAATAACATTGTGAAGAACAGAGTTGATAAAGACCTTCATAGCCTGCCTGCATTAAAACTCGCTCCACAGGAACTAATTTTATGTAGTTACCTCAGGGGAAAATAGCACCAACATGGGTAAACAGCACTGGAATAAATGTAATCTGCTTGCAGGACCAAATGAAGTACAAAGTAAAACAGGTAAGTGAAGCTCGATGTAGAAGAGAGGTGGTATCAAGAACTGAATTCTGAAAACCCACCCCACAGGGGATTTCAAGGCCATTTGTAGGATTTCATTCTGGCAAATGGGAGAGGACAACTCATTTATTTCCTTCAGGCTGCACCAGTCTGGCTTGGTACGACTGTCTTCTCCCAGCAGAGAAGGCTGCGGTGGTCATGACTCTGCTTTTCCTTTTTTGCCTGCAGGAAAATACTCTTTTCCCTCCCCACCTCCCCTCAAAAGCTCCAGCATCAGCTGCATGTGGCCACATCTGAGTAACCTCCATACTCCTTCCAGATGCAGGAGATGTTGAAAAATGCATCTTATTGCTCCGTCTGGCTTGCAGGATCTGGGTGGCTGCTGGGAAATGGCCTGCTGCTTTCCTATAGCCTTGAGGAGAGGGACCAGCAGTCCCTGCCCCAGGCTCCGTGCACAGGAGCAGCAGAAACAGTTACTGGATGGGGCCAAACAACAGATTTATTTGCAGGAAAGGAGCAGGAGGCGCCAGTGACGGGGCTGAGGCTGCTGTGCATTTTCACATGTCACCCCCACACACGGGGATGTGCTGGCTTCCTGCAGACACATGGAGCCATCTCTGCAAATGAGCGGCCCCTCGGAGCCTGCATGCTCACTCAGTACAGCCCGCTCATTTGGATGATGGCCTGTGCTGCAGCTCAGATCCACCTTCCAGCCCCCTCTTCAAGCCACCTCAGTTCAGGCCAGCAAGGGGAAAACACTTTACCATCTGTTGGTCTTCAGACTCTGACTCATTATTTTTATTTCGGCTGTCGCCAAGCAATAGCAAAAATCCCAACACACCAGCACATCCACTGCTGCAAGCTGCCTTGTCCTCAGCCACCAGAGAATGAGCAGCTCAGCCTCAATTCTCCACAGTGTGCAATACTAAATCTCACAGATTCACAAAATAATCTGAGTTGGAAGGGATCCACAAGGATCACTGAGTCCAACTCTTAAATGGCCTGTGTGGTGATCAAACCTACAACCTTGATGTTACAAGCACCATGCTCTAACCAGCTGAGCAAATTTCAGGGTCATGAATTAAAAAACCAGGAAGGAGGAAAAGGGTACATTCAGGTTCCTTAGTCATCAATACACACAGCATCCAGGAAAAAAGTGAGAACTTGCAGCCTCTGGAAATGGAGAAACGGGGCTTGTCCTTGAAGGCACCCACATCCACAGGTGACAGAGACACTGGAGGTGGTGTTGCCCTCTCCCACCCCTTTAGGGCTCTGATCTAACAAAGAACCAAGGTTCAAAACAAGACAGTGCCATGGTCTGCACCGGTCTATGTACCCTGCCTGTCTCCACTCTTACAGGAATGGGACATGCCACTGCTTACTCCACATCCTTTTTTCTTCTGCCTGCTCTTTACTATGCTCAGAGACCTTCTCCTGCTGTGTCCCCAACACCCTACACCATGTTACACAGCACTGGCAGCCTTTACCCAGGTTTACTCTTCTTTTCGTTTGCCCATTTACTGCCCTTCTCCCTTCCATTCCTGCTTCACCTACTACAAGATTCATGTTTTCCTTTCCTCCCTCCATCTGGATACCCATTTGAATGCCTGTGACCGTACTACCATATGTGTATACATAAAAAAACCAGGATCACCAAATGGGGAAACACCTCTAGAGCTGTTCTAAAACTACAGCATGACTCCAGCTAGACGGAAGACATTTTCCAATAACCTCATCACTGCTGCCAAGTGTATTCCGAACACAGACCTTGTGTCATGAATTACTGTAATTAGCAACACTCCAGCAGGCAAAAGTACGTGTTTAAAAACTGAGGATGCATATGAAGTGGCTGCAGTTTATATTACGGGTGAGTCAGTGAGGCCCAGCTTGAAGGGAGCCAGTGAAGCCTCTGCAGCCACAACATTGTCTGGCACAACCCCCCGGCACAGCAAACCCTTTTTCCTAAACATAGGGAAAACAAGCTGAATACTGAAGCCTCTTGGGAAATGTATTTGCGCTGAGAATTTAAACTTTTTGCTGAAATAAGGGGAAAAACAAAAATCGAGCCTCTTTGGCCAGCGGCAATAAAACATTTTCAGACAGAGCTCCACTTCTTGACACACGCGCAAAAAATGTTCTTCTGGGGCGGAAAATGGAAACTTTTTTTTTTATTTGGATGGATAGTGGTTTTATGCCTCAAGTGACTTGGGGTTTTCTGGTTTGAGAATAAACATGTAAGAGGGGAAAAAATGAACAAAACAAAACAAACAAAGAAATAAAAAACTTCGGATGTGTGCGTGGTGGCCAAGCCCTGCTTTTCCGATGAGAACAAAAGTTGTGACACGGTTGGTTTTTTTCCAGACTGCGACTGCGGAGGGCGGCGGCGGTGCCATGCCTGCCCCTCACGGCGCCGGGCAGCCCCCGGGCGGCAGCGCGCCTCTCCGGGGGTCACGGGCGAGCCCCGCACCGAGCCCCGCACTCGGCCCAGCACAGAGCCCCTCACAGCCCCGCACAGGCTGCGAAATGTCGGCACTGCGGTGCGCCCTGGGAGCTGCAGTCCCGCCGCTCAGCCCCGCTTCGCCCCACGCCGCGGCTCGCAAAATGTCCCCCGCCGAGGGAAGGCGGCCGCCTACAACTCCCAGGAGCGCCGAGAGAGGCGGAGCGGGCGGGAGGCGCCGGCCTCTTCCGCGCTGCTCTCACCGCCGGGAGTTGTGGTCCGGCCGCTGTTTTGTCTGCTCCGTGGAGCTTGCCAGGGACTCGGTGTCCCGGCGCGCCGCGGGCTGTAGGCGGAGGGGCAGAGGCGGGCAAGGCGGGCGGCTGCTGTGGAAGTTGTTTGGGCCGTGCGGTGTTTGGGTACGGGGCGCTCCCCCTTCCATTTTCTCCCCCTCCTTTCCCTTCCCCGGGAGGGTGGCGGCTCCCGGGGTGCAGAGGCCACCGAGGGGCGCGTGTGGTGCGGGCGGTTCGTATCCAGCAGCATCCCGGGCCGGGAGGGGTGCTGGGCCCGGGGCGGACGGGCGGCACAGCTGGGGCTGCACCGTGACCTTCCCCTCCACGGGGCGAGTGCCCAGGGGCCTCTGCTCTCTTCCCTGTTCCTCTTCCCTGTTCCTTGGCGCGGGGGCCTGCGGATCCCTGTCCCGAGTGACTGTGTGGGCTTTGGTGCGGTGCTCTCCGTGCCCTGAGAGCAGGCCTGTGGCCGTGGATTGGGGTGACTGAGATCTCCGTCCTCCTCACAGGCTGCAGGAAGACACACAGAGCCTGTTTGGGCAACACCAGGATGGAGGAGCCCACTGGGGACCTTCCCATCCGTGCAGACGTCATCCTTTCCGTGTCGTGCTGTGATCATGTCACCGTAACAAACCTGTGAGTGAGTCTGGTGTGCTGTAAGGGCCAGCATGTTTGGCTACTGACGTTTTAAGGCTAAAACATCTCCTTAGGAGCAGAATTTCTCCTTTCTGTCTTAAGTGCCCTCAGACAGGAGAAGCCCATGATGAATACTTTTATTGCCACCTGAAAACAGGTGTTTTATTTGATTGTGCACTTCAAGGCTTCTTCTGAGTTGTAGTCGTTACTTTTAATGTGTTCCAAAACTGAGCAGAAGACTGTATCATTTGAAGAAGATTATTTCTCACTAGGGGTTACACAGAGGGCAGTGTTTTCAAAAGCAGCTGTCAGATCCTTTTTGTCAAAGGCACCCAGACTTGACATGGAAAATAGCACTCTGTGTGTTGGGTTCCTCAGAAGTTTCTCTGTATTTTATGCTTCATGAAAATCTGGCCCTAACTCTGAACATGACCTTTCTTTGAAAACAGAAGTCTGTGTTACCCATGGTCTTAATCCTTAGCAGCACTTAGTGTTTGCAATGAATAACTATTTTTTTTTGTATCTTCTTGGCTGCATTTAATACTGTTTATTTAGTACTGGCTTTCTGCACTTGCAAATTACAGCTTGAATTTTTTTAAAACCTGTCTTCTGTTGTACAGGATAAAGTTGGCAGTGTGACTGTGGAGACTGGGTCAATATAGTGGTGCCTGCCTTATTAGGCTGTGTGCTGTTCTTCTGCCAAAAATTCAGTAATATCTGTGGACTTATATACCACCATGAGTTTGTGTCAGATTTAGAAACCAGGTCTTCAGCTTTGGATGATTCAAGGGGACGGAATTATTTTTAAAACTACATTTCCAGTATTGTGATGGAAATGTTTGTTTTCTAGGGTGGAAGTGCTGAGATCTTTGGTGGCTTTAACTGACCCTCAGGAGGGGAAGCTGACTCAGTCTCAAGAGAAAGTGAGTGACTAACAGACTTTCCATGTCTGTTTACTGCATCCTTTCAGAAGAGCCTATAATTAGGTAGCCAAGCTTATTCTAATAATATGTTAGAACTCTTTCCATAATTCATGTGAGCTGAACCAAAATGTGCATGTGCCAGCTCTCTTTCCAATTGCCCAGCAAGTGGTAGTGTGGTCATCGACCACCTGAGTTCAGCAAGGGTCCCTTCAAGCAGGTGGCACTGTCAGGTATTCCAGCTGCTCCTGAAAGTCAGGCTTCAAATCATGCTGTCATTTACTGAGTGAAGGGCCAGCTCTTGCGGGCCTGTGGTTACAGCCTCCCCTCGTTTCCATGTGCAAGTGTGGCATGTGTGATTAGTTTTCTTAATCCAATGGGATTGATTTCTTGAGCTGGCTCATTTTTACCGATTCCTGGAATCTAGTAATGACATGAGAGCTTAAAGCCAAAGGAAGGAGTGGAGCTTGTACTTTATGCCACATTAAAGCAGACTTGGAACTGTGGCCCTGATAGTTTTGTGGGTTTTCTGCCACTGACCTGCATCAGTGATAGTGTCCTTTACCATAGACAGAATGTGATGGCTGTTGGGACAGCAGGTACAGTGCTAATGCAATAAGGATTGTAATGGCCAAATCAAAGTGTGAGAAATTGGATGTGTTGTTGTTGATTTTCAGAGCGTGAATAAACACAGGGTGTAATATGCAGAGGTCATTGCTGTCTCTTGGAAGATGTGTAAGACAGCTTTGGGGGATTCAGATTTACTCAAGAGCTTTATGTTCATCTTTTAGTAATTGGACCTGCTGTAACCTGTAATGAAATTTGGTAGCACTACTTTCAAGTACTTCATATTCTTGTATTCAGTCTCATGTAAATCTTTAATTTCAATGTGCATTCATTCCTTAAATAATGTTTTCATTTGAAGCAAATTGCGCAGGAATCACTAAAGCACAGCTAGCTGTTATATTGCAGTTGAAATTACTTTGCATGACACAGAGTGATGGTCTCATTCTTGGTTCTCATTTCACAATTAAGTTTTTGTGCTCCTTTGTATTCTAGGAACTAAACTCGCTGGGCATTTGGAAAACTGTATTTAGAGTTGTTCCTGGGCCTACATCAAAGACCTCAGTGGAGTGACAGCTCGAAGATGGGAGACCAAGAGGCAGGTGAACCTTTTCTGGGGATAGTAGCTGATGGTGCCAGAGACTACGAAGGGGCTCTGCCCTCAGACACGGTGTCACTCAGTGATTCTGACTCTGATGACTTGGGGCTGGCAGGTGAAGCAGAAGTTGATACAATATCTCCCGAGGAGCCTTCTGTAGATGAAGGGGATTTCAGAGCAGGGGAGACCCCTGACTCTTCAAGCAGTGGTCACAGATCCCCTGTCCAGCCATTCCATCTGAGGGGCATGAGTTCTACGTTCTCTCTCCGTAGCCAGAGCATTTTTGATTGCCTGGAAGAGGCGGCCAAGCTGTCTGTGCCCTCAATGCCTGAAGATAATGTTGTCGATGGGAGGTTTAAGCGTCCATTGCCTCCGACCACAGTTTCGGCTAACATGGTCCCAGAAAACATGGGAAAGCAAGCCAGACCAGTGCAGGCTCCCAAAACCTCTCCTGCTGTGCCTGACTACGTGGCACACCCAGAGCGCTGGACCAAATACAGCCTAGAGGGAGTTTCAGAGTCCAGTGACAAGACTAACAGGGCAGTGGCCATGGAATTTCTGGGTGGTTTGAAGAAGAGAGGGGAGCAACAGAGCACGGCTACCCAAGATAGCTACACCCCATCCTTCAACCAGGATCCTTCCAGCTGCGGAGCTGGGAGGATTGTCTTCACCAAACCAACTAAAAGAGGTGTTGATGGACTGGAAAAGAAAACCTCAACAGGGGAGGATGATAAGAAACAGATGAAGACAGATCTGAAAGGAAAATCTCTTAAGAAGACTGATGACTTGAGGGAAGAAGATAAGGTAGAGCTGGGGCACTTGGACAGTGACGGTGGAAAGGCAGCAGAGGAGGAGGAGAGCGTGATGGAGGGGGACCGGAACACAGAAGATAAACTTGATGCAAGGCTTAGTGGTGCAGGTGAAGAGCCATCGCTGGGAACAGTTGGATTCCACTGCAGTAAGAAGAAGAGCAGGAAAAATTTCCGACCTAAAGTAGATGATGAAGGGGAGGAGGAAGAGTCCTGAAGGATAATGCACATTGGAGACATCCCAGGACTAGTCTTACTCGTTTTTTTTTCTCTTTTTTTCTTTTTTTCTGGTCTGAAAACCACGTGGTAGCTTTTTGTCCAACAGTTTGCGTCACAGCCACCAAGAATATTTTATGTTGTTAGAAATTAAGCTACCTAAAATAAACTCTAGACTTTTTGTTTATGAGAAGTCCGTGGGCACAGGATAGTTGCATCCTGGCAGGAGAGAATAAGGTGTGCTTTGTTTGCTGGAACAGCTCCCTGGGTCTTGCTCTGGAGCTGAAGTATCCAAAGAAACAGAAGTGTTAGATAAAAGGCTGCAGGGCTTCCTAGTAACTCCCAGTTTTGGAGTTGCTCCCAAATCCTGTGGAATCCTGGAGAAAAGGTGATGAGCTCATTATGTAGAGATTTTTAAACAATGAAAATAAAACCTAGTCTTCCACTAGATGCGATTTCTCCTGGCCCTGTCCCCAGGAAGGAAAACCCTTTAAGTTTTTTGTTTAAAAACATCCTTCTCATTGCCATTGAGAGTGAAAGCACAACAGTGCCCAGTTATATGATGTGATGATCCTTGACCTGCACCTTTGTATGTCCTTTCCAGGAGGTTCTGCTTCCATATTGATTGTGTGTGGATTGGGGGAATTTGTGAGATTGAGGTATTTATACCAGAACTGGATACTTTTTTGTTTTAAGTCATACAATAAACTTTCAGTTGTATCTTGATTTCATCTCTGAACCATGTTGAGTAATGCAGCTGTAGAGTTTTACCAAATACTTTATTTGATTTGAAAACTGTCTTGAAAACCTTTTAGTGTTACTCTAAGTTTGCCATCTTGTTCACTTCTCCCTCAAGTCTTATAGATTCTAAACCTCACATTTTTAACATTTTCAATCGTTTTACAATGTATTATCCCCTCATACGATGAGTCATCTCATACGATGAATCACATTATAAGGAATGTCAAATACAGTAGGTTTTTTCCACAGTGTTAGTAAATTTAATAAATAAGGTTGAAAGATTAAATGCTTTGAAAGGTTATATGATTTGAAACTCAAACTAGTTCAGGTCAGTATGAACTGACTTTTTTTTTTTTTTTGGCCAGTATTCCAGATGAACCAATCCCAAGGGTAGTATTTATAACTGTGTAGTGGAAGATTAATTCTTAAGGATTTGTGATATTTCTTGGTAGACTCTGCTTGCTCTAACTCTGAAGGGTGTTTGAGAGGGTGACTTCCTCTGGGGGGGAGTCCATCTTAACAATAATTAACTGGTAGGCCCAAACCACTTGGGCTTTGTGTTTGAACAGAATTTGGCAGAAGAAGCAGAAAACAATGTAAAAGGAGCAGTTGTGCTCCATCTTTTGAAGCTCACCTTCTAATTTTAAGAGCAGAATGTATTTTCTCCTGAGCGTGCACTTGGGTGCATATTAGTTAATGGGTCATTGGTAAAAACATTGGCTATTCCAGTGTGTGTGAGTGGGAGATAGCAAGTCCAAATGGATAGATTTTGGGTTCCAGTGGATAATTAGCATGCTGATCACGATGAAGATAGTAGCCATTTCAAAGTGGAAGCTGCTGCCAAGAGCAGGGATTGTGCTCTTGGCACAATCTGGTTGCTGGTTGTAAGATGTCTGTTATTTCTTACCAAAAAAATGCAGCTCAGTTCAAACTTACTGGGTTTATGAGTTCTGCTTGCCCAGGGTGAGGAAGAGGTAGGACTACCAAAATTGCATTGCTGCTAATGGAGTCACAGGCCTGGGGCAGAGCTGAATAACTGGATAAATGCCTGTTTCATGAAGCCATCATAACAAGATTAATATCTGTTAATAAAAGGCTCATTTTTGTCAGAGCTGAGATTTATTTTTTTTTCCACCTCTGGTAACAAAGCTTTTGTTCAATCTACAATTACATTGCATAGAGACAATATTATATGTGTGAGGAAATGCAGCTGAAGCTTATCAGTGTCAGACACAGCCCAATACTTCCCTCTTCTGATGCTGTTTATATTATTCTGAAGAAATTTCCCCTTAGAGGATGGTATTGATATTTTAGTGGTGTATCTTGCAAAAGTCTAATAAAGCCAGCAAGCTTTTGTATGCTAAAAATGTACAAGCCAGTTTAAGGAATGGAAAAAGCCACAAACAGCCCAAATTCCTTGTCTGCAGGATATTTCTTGGTACACATTCTTGTTTTAAAGTCTTAAGTGATTTTTTTTTCCCCTGACCTTTGAGAAAGAAAAGTAAAATGAAATCAGATGCTTAGGTACAGAGGAGGCATTCCATGTGGTGTGATACACAGAGGCAAAAGTTCCTTTCCAGAAGGCAACTGGCAGCAGCTGTGATGGGGCACGGGAACAGCAAAAAACAGGTGATTCCAGTCTCTGGGGTTGAGTGAGGAGCTCTCAAGAAGGCATACCAGCGAAGGAGTACCTCACAGGAGCCAGTGTGGGAAGAGAAGCTGGTGAGTGCAATTGTTTGAGAGTTGTAGGAACACCAGGAACTGTATGGATTGTAATAGTTCACTATTCAGGCCCTTTCCTGTGGAAACTATTTCTTTATTTCCTTTTCTAAGCAGCTCAGGAGTACAAGCTTGATTTCTTGGCCAAGGAAGGGGCTTGTTTTCAAGTGCGTAAGCAATGGCCCTTCCAAAGGGAGACTCCCTTGAACAGAGAAGTGTGGAATTTGGCAGTGATGCTGGTGGATTGAGGGTGTGGTATCTGGAGAACAAATGGTATTTAGAAATTAAGGTGGTAGAGTCACCCTGGAGGAGAAAGCTTTTAGTGCTGCATGTGGAGTGGTTTTGGAAAAAGGACCAAGTGCTAGAAGAGCAGCAGGAAAGAAAGCTCAAGAAACCGATGGAGAAAGACCCAAGAACTCCTCAGTAATGTCAACCACTGACAGTGCTTAGCATAAAGAGAGAGCTTGCCCTCAGGCCTTCATGAGATTAGGACTTTACTTCTACAGTGGTTCAGTAGGACAAAGGGTTTAATGTGAAGAAATAGAATAAAATTTAATTATCAATATATTTGATGTCAGTCTCAAACTGATCTGCACGCTCTTCTCTTTCACTTCTTTGCGGCGAAGGCACTTCTGTGTTGGCACTCTTCACACCTAACAGGATTGAAAAAGTCATGTGCTCGTTTAAAAGCCTTAGGACAAGGGGCACATGGTAGTAATTGCTTAAGAAACTTTAAAATGTTGAAAAAAAGATGCTGTAGATTGTAGTACTTTGCATTTGCTCAGTAAATGATAAATACAGCATTATTTTTCAGCTATTTAAATTTCTGATTTTTATGCAGTTACAATATTAAGATGTCTGGGAAGCCTGCTATGGGATGGAGTTTTTTTATTGGAATGCTGGTAATGAAGCAACTCATATAAGTGTTTTTGAAACTTCTGGCAGAATTAAATAAAGCTTGAGGTTAGCTCAAATCTGAGTGACTCGAGGTCTTGTCTTGTCATGACTTTGTTGAGTTTTCCAGCTGCTTCTTTTTTCCATGTAGTAGATATATGCTCAGTTCATGGGTTTTGGAGGCTATTTAGTGTAATAGATAGCAGTAGGTAGATATTGAAATAGGTCATTAAGAAAGGTATCCAAAATCTTTGTTGTGTTGGATATCCTGCAGTGGCTGAGAAATAGTTTGTTCCTGTCTCTAATGTTTTAAACTCCAAAGAGTGGAGCCCTGGGACACAAGACAAGATTCTTAACTGACAGAAATAGCTGCAGCTCTGAAGGCAAATGAATTCTGTTAATTAAAACAAAGTAGGAGAATTGATCAATTTTTATTTTTAATTATTATTGTTATGCATTTTAAATACTTTTGTTATACTTCAGTGGGATTATCTCATGGACTCAAGAAACCCCCAAGGCAATCCTCTGTTGCAAATAGATACTTGTTTATGTGCTTGAACTGGTTGAGATTATTTTAACTCACACTAAGTGACAGTCCTTGCCCCAAAGCTTTTAAATGTATTTTGCAAAAGGTAATCTTTTTTCATTCTGAAGTAAGAATATTCTGTTCCCTGTTTATATTCCCATTACCTCTAGGTATCTCCTTATGGGGTTATTTTCCAATCTTTTTTTTTCCGCCTTGCATTTTTTTAACTACATTGTTCAGCTGTATTAATTAGCTTTTCTGTGATTGTTTTCAGTACTTACATGTATAGTTTGAAGCTGGTTGAGTGCACAAGAGGTTGGCTTTGGTTAAAACCTCTGCCATGGAGGAGATAACAGCTGTACAGTAGCAAATCTGCAAAATAGGTAGTGATTAAATACCTGCCCTATTTTGTGAGTATATTGCATTACCTCAAGCTGGCACAAACTCACTAAATCATTCCTTGTGTGTTTCTGTTGGACGTGTATAGCCTGACTTTTTTTTCAGGAAGCCATAAAAGGGATAAGAAGGGAGCAGGAAACTGTAGCAAGAGTATTAAGATAAAGAACTTTCAGCAAGGCCAAAACTATACTGGAGAGTCGTAGAGATAAAGAAAACAATAAGAGTTGTGCTACATAGCGGGTGATAATGCATTTTCAGACTGTGTAAGAAATGTTGTTTGTTTATATGTCAAGGGTTCATCATCAAAATCTCAAGACAGAGTTTCCTGGTATTATTTGGATTTCATAATTGTGTGCTGGACACTTCCCTTTGAGACGGTGGTACCTGGTATCCTAAGAAAATTAGAAAAACTGATGTACAAGAAGATTAGGTCAGATCAGACAGAATGTGAGTGTTTTCCAAGCTGATGGTTTAAATAAAAGAAAAGATTAGGAGAAGGACAAGAATGGATGGGGGGAAGATGAAGCGTTTCATTCCAGAAGCATCCTTAACAAAGGAAATAAACACTTCTCAAGTAAACTACCAAAGAGAGCAAGGAATGTTGTATCCCTTTTCTCCTTTCTGCAGGGGTTTAGAAATGTTTCTTTACATATGTATGTCACCAGAAAGCAGTAAGGAAAGTGAAACCGTAACACAGAGCCATTTCTCCTTCCCTTTATACCTAAGTAGGGTCTGCCAAACCACCATTAAATGAGAGAAAGATGGTGAAATCCTAAAGCTGATACAAATGCCTAGAAAATACCACTTACCTGGGCTTCCAGAACTTTAAATCGTTTTTCTTGTTCTTTCAACCCACTGAAATACTTAGACAAATTATCCACCCTGTGGAAACAAAGCAGACACCTTGAGCGAAAAGGGGAGGCCTCAGAAGAAATCATAAAATACAAACCACGTGTAACTTTACTACAGCCATGGCCCTTCACTGCAGTTCTGTGCTGCTCAGACATCCCACAGCCCCCTAAAAGTTTTATCCTTTTGAGGTGTTCCCAGAAGTATTTTTTGGGCAGAGCAGCATCTTTGGAACACTCTCATGCACCTATTGCCCAGGGATTCACAAATGACAGATCAGGGCAGCCATTCAGCTTCTGGTGAGGGCCATCTAGCCCCAGTTGCTGTGGAAATCAAGGACAGCAGAAAGAAGCAGCTCTGTCTCTTCAGCCACTTGTGTCTCTCCCACCTGTATCCAAAGGAAACTGATCCTGGTGTGAGATCTGAGGCCACAATAGAGATAAACCACTTAAAATTTATGCAAGCTTTCATTTCTGGAAACTGGCTTGACAGTCAAATTGCTTTTTCATGCAGTCCAAAGGGATTGCTTAGGGAACTTCCATATAGTGCCTCCAAATCACTGAGTTATCCCCATGCTTTCTGCATCCTTCACCTGTTCTCCCATTGCTTCCTTATTCTTAGCATCTGATTCCTCACAGGCTTGGCAAATCCCTCTCTGGTTTCTCCTAGCTACTATTTCAAAGTTTCCCTCTGACAGGCTACATTCCAATCCCATCTATGTGAAAAACCTGCTGCTGGGTGGCTCTAATGCATTTTGAGATTGGTTCAGTGCAAACAAAGTTCAAAGAATCACTTTCCGTGGGTTTCCTAAGGTTTCAAAAACACACTGCTACCATCTAAGAGCAAAGATAAAAGCCATGGGGTTAGCGGTGTTCATCTGAACCTCTTCCAGTCTCTTTCCAACTCTGCTGTACCTGAAATTCTGTGAAGCCAGATGTATTCTCACTTTTCCCCTCCAGTAACTTCACCCACAATGTATCATCTTTATTCTTTATGATATAAAAGATATGGTACCCTTTGTTTGGAAGCAATTGTACGTATATTTATTGCATTATCTCAACAATTAAGCACTTACTCCAAGGGTTTGTCAGTGATCTGCTTATGAGAATGAAGTTTAAACCTATATAATCATTCTAAATTATGATGAATTAAGGGTGTATGTGAGTTAGAGGGAGAAGAGTATTTTCCAAGAACATAAGTATGCTGTTCTGGTCTCCATCTATTCTGTGCATTGGACAGACAGAGGTTTGTTTTGAAAGAAAGACAGCACAGGAACATTTCCATGGAACTTTCTTATGGTAACTTTCACACCCATTGCGCCTCTGAAGTCTCTTTTATTGTAAGAGAAAACAGCTGGAAAAGGTGTTAAAAGCTTCCTTAAACAGTGGTTTGCTGTCTTAGATGTTTCTGTTCTCCCTGCATATAACTACTTTGAGTCTCACTTAAAGGTTTAAACCTCTGAATAATAATTTAGGACTTATCCTTTAGCAGACTAAACAAATTGAAGTTGTATTCCTAGTGGGGAAATACAGAGAAGCACACAAATGGAGACTCAGTCCCATGCCATAAAGTCCTAAGTATTTGTTCTTCTGCATCTATAATTCAAGGTATCTTAACCTTCCATTCAAAAGTCTGTGTTGTATTCCTACAGGGGATGAAATTACATGTGCTGCAGTGTAGCAAACAAACTGTTTTTCCACCATTTTCTCCATGAATAAGATTTTCTTTGAGCTTGGCCACAGATTTGGCTGGAACTTGCGGGTCTATAATTGTACATACTTCAAGAGTGACAAAAACTCCTCTAACATTGTAGTGATGCTGGCCTCTCACATTTTTTCATGGACTATGTATTTCCTAACTGCATTCCAGTTGAACCCTTTATGTAAGCTTTACAAGCGCTTCAATTTTGGGCTCATGGAAAGCTGAAGGGCTTGCAAGTTACTCTTACTGTGGGTCAGAATAACATACTTATTAGACGTGGCCTTCAGCCTTTCTTCATTGCTTTCTTTCTTTTCTTGCTCAAGGTTTACGAGATAATGTTCTTTTTGTACAAGCTCCCATGTTATGATTTTTTGATCGAGGCCCACTGGAAGATCTCTTTCTGTGGAAAAAAAAGTTAAGAATTGTATTTTACTCCCTTTTCTCTGATACTAGTAGTGAAAGGTTGATATGCTAAAGGAAGATTGTTTTTAGGGTTAATAACTGCTAAAATTCAGGAGCAAATGAAATAACTATTTGTTAAACCTATCAACTGTTAAATCTTCAGGAATCAAATTCCTTTAACCTGTTTTATATTGCCACCTTCATTGTAATAACCATGATGCATCAAGAAATGCACAATGGGAAACTGTTTATAGTTTACATTATAAACTTTAATTTTGTACTCTCCTGGCACTCTTTGTTCAAAATAAATTGTGACTCTTGGCTTACGGAAATCTGACTTGTTCTTCTGTTTCGTGTATGCACCATGCCCTAGGAGAGAGTCAGGCTCTCCAGTTGCTAGATCGCATTTGTTAACAACTCACCCAGGTGTTTTTTCTTGTGTTCCATTTTGTTGAAGAGTCTTCTGAGAACCAGAGTTATGTGGTTGATAATGATAAATGGGGGTGCTAAGGCAGGCCGGCCATGGTATTCCACAATCAGGTTGTAGCGCTGCACTTTCCAGAAGATGTCTGTATTTCCCTGGACAACTTGAAAAGTGTAACTGTAATTTGGGGGGGGAAATAAAAGTATGTAACTCTTTTCACCACAAGCTAGAGATGAATATAACAAAATTCTGTCCCGTATTTAGTTTAAAAAAGGAACAGCAAGGTCACTAAGTAGTGTTAATTTAATCTAAAGTTTGTGCAAATTCTTAGATGTTACAATAATTGCAGTTGCAGTCTTCAAATGTTAAAAGATACATTTGTTTTGTTTGGGTTTTTGGGTTTTTTTAAAGAAAGGTAATTCTACTTTGCTCAGGAAAGATCAGCAAACACGCCACATCAGTCCTTCAACCAAATGAATCATTATTAGCTGTGTTGACAACAAGCATTTCCCTGATGTGCAAATCATCCACTGTAAAGTCTGCCAAGTTTATGGCTGCTGTGCACCTGCAGATTTGTGATGCAGCACAGACAGGGACTCAGACCCTTCTCTGCATGTTCAATTGAATTTTTAGCAGTAAAAGAGGCTTCTTTTCTCCTTGTCTCCAATGTGGCTAGAGTAAAGATGATGAGAACTTAAGAGCTATATGATCACAGAGTTCTGCCTATTAATCCCCAAGTAATATTCATTAGGAAAATTACAAGTGTAATTTCCAAAAGGAATGGCCAGCAGTGAGGTAGTAAATGTGGGCATCCACTTAAACGTTTGCAGCCTCTGTCCTGATAATTAGTGAAATCACTCTTGCCTGAACATAGCAATCAGGAGGTTCATAAGGAGCACGTTTGTGACGAGTAGGAAGATGACCAGCAGGAGTATGACGAGCCAGTTGGCATAGCTGTTAGGGCAGGATGGGGTGTTCTCCTGCAGGATCTGCAGTGGGTTAAACGTGCAGTTCCTGGGATACGTTCGTGATGCTGCAAAGGAAGATGGAGACAGAAAAGAATAGTTATGACGAATCCCAATGCCGTGTTTCTTTATTTGATTTTGTGAAAGTATAATCATGTGTACGTGATCGCGTACATGAAAAGACACTGCACTGTTGGGCAAGATATTTGCAGCCCTAGGTTTCTGCAGACCTCCACAATCTGACTGCTCATTTAGTGGTGAGGTGGCTGTCACAGCTGGCTTTGTAGTAATGTTCAACAAAAAGGGATTGTATTGAAAGGGCTGTATCCTTTTCAGACTAGTTTCGACTTCTCAAAATCAAACCACCTCTGAGTTCCACCACATTCTTGTGTCCTCATGCTTGGCATGTGGGTTAGAGGAGAAAACTCAGTAAAAGCTGGGAATGGGGTTCCTCGTTCTAAATTTAAAGTGCTTTGTGTATCTGAGCTTCCAGTCGAGGTTAGGAAGAACAGCTGGTTCTACTGCATCAGACTACAGGTCTAGTGCTGTATTCTGTCTCCAGCTGTGAATTAAACCCACAAGTTTAGAGTAGCATAATGATACTTACTTCTTTTTCCTCCATTTTTTCCCTAATAATCCTTTTCCCCAGTGCCACAGGCAACCCCATGGTTACATTCATTAGAGCACGTGGTTGTATCAAAGCTCACCAAGCTGGGACTGCTTTCACCGAGTGTGCTACCTTATACTTATCTATACTGAATTCCATTTGATGATTCAGCACTCATGAGGCTCCTCTGCCTCTCTTAGGTGTCAGTTCTTGTCTTTGCTACCCAGTGATGTAGTTTTGTCAGCAGATTTTGTCCTCCTCATTACCCCTCTCCCTTTCTGTATGTTTCATAAAGATGTAAAACAGAATAAGCCCTAGAGGGCCCTAGGACAAATTAATCCCTTCTGGAAGTTGCCCATCTAATTGGTTCTTTTTTTCCTCTGTTTCTTTTAACCAGTTATTTGCCCAGGTGGAGACACCCACTGGAGTTTCAATGGAGAGAAACACACCTTTCTTGCTACACCTGACTTTTTTGGCAAATGAGTTGAATCCTGTTCCAGAAATATTTGTTTCTTTCCAATTACTTTAATGGAAGTAAGGGTGACTGATTGTGCTGTGCATGCTTGCACTATAGGCATCTAATATGGACACTAATCACTCTCCTCTCTCATGTGTCATTCAGGCTTTTTTGGCTTTTCTAAGACATGCTTTTTTTTATTAGGCAGAATGAACATGAGAGAATGCTTACTGGTTTGATTCTGTCTATGGCACTTTTTTTGGTTCCATTTTATATTACTCCAAGTTTGAATCCCACTTCATTTTTGCCAGTGACATTTAGCACTGTTTTTTCTGGCTCAGTTCTGTGGTATTACTTCAGACTTCTTTGGGAGGTGACCTATTCTGTATTTTACCTGCTTACCTATCAGAAAAGTTGCCTTTGAACTTTTATGTCTAATTATTTCTGTGTCTTGTGAGTATTTTTATGTTGTTTTGTTTGCAATGCTGCACATAAGCAATTACTAGCTTTATTTGATTTGGGCAGCTTTATCTCCAGAGTAAATAAATGCTCTAGAGTAATATTTATTCCAAAAAATGTGTTTGCTTATGGGCAGAGTGGTACTGCTTTAACACTGTCGCATTAAACTACTGCCAAAATGTATGGAGGAGCTGTTATTTATTATTTGAGTTTACACAGGGTTATCTGGGTCTAGGTTAAACTGAACGGAAATGGATCGAAGTGAAAGCAGGTATGCCAGCCTTTAAAACTGCAAATCCTTGTGTGAGTATTTCTGAGAGCTTATCTAAATAGGGCCAGCCCTTACACTCTAATGTAACTCCACAATGCCCATTATCTCTTTGCAGATATGCTATTTATGTGATAGTAACGTGTAAGCTTTGGCTCGTAGGACAAAGATTTTAAAAAGTGAAATTAAAAAAGGACAATACTTGGAAGGAATTCCACGCTCTTATCAGAAGTGTGCATTCAAAAATGGCCAAGTTAGGGGGAAAGAAATTTCCTCACTGTCTATTTCATCTAGTGGAATCTGGCCAAATATCTGAAGGTAGGGCCGATAAAGAACCCTTCTGAATATCCATTCCACTCGGCTGTCATCGGGATGAAGCAGAGCTTGAGTTGTCACACCGTAGGCAATGAGCCACACGCTCAAGAAAAATAGGAAGAAGAAAACATCCTTCATCTACAAAAGAGAGGGGGAGGGGAGAAAAGGAGGAGCAGTGACTGTGATAGCATAGTCAAGGAACAGTAGTCTTTCTGCATGAATATGGCTCAAATAATTCTGTCTCTTTACAAGCTTGTTTAGGTTAAAGGAGGTGGAATAGGATATAGTTCCATGTACAGAATTCCTTGCCTGACTTTGCTGTTACTGTATTGTCCTTGGCCTGTAGTAAGCACTCTTCTTTGATAGCTCATTTAGATAAATGCACATTTTAAATTAAAATCTTGCTTTCCAATCATCAAACATTTAAAAATGAAACACATTTTATCTTTTAAGCGACTCTCATTGTTCCTTTTAAGTGCATATTTTCTGTGAGATATCTCAGTACCGTGGACTGCTTTACTGTGAATTACGAGAGTTCTGCTGCAGCAGAGAATCCTGGTAGCAGTCAGTGCTCACTGATGAATACTGAGCCACTGATACAGCAGGCAGTGAGGGCTGCAAGGATCAGGTTGCTTCTGTCTTCAGTTTTCAAGCTAAGTGATGCATCTGAAGGATTCTTTTCGGGACTTCCTGCTTTTAGACATTGTGTTTCTCTACAGAAGCAGAAGTAATTGAATCCTAAAACACTTACTTAAAAAAAAAATCTAATATGCATTTCAAGTGCAATAATTTTTCCCTGGTGGAAGAGGAACACTTCATCCTCTGCCTATCTAATCTGACAGAGTTCATTAGGGACTGTAGATTCATTTCAATTAGATTATTGGATTGTACAGTTACCCAAAAGCCTAGGCATTTCAGACCTCCAGGATGTTACTTGGAGCTCTGATAAGAAACGTAGTCTCTAAGCCAGGCAAGACAGAGTTCATGTCTGACTTTGATCAATCTGTTTTGTTTTCTGAATGATCTAAAATTTAGGAATGCTGCAGGGCTGGAAGGGTATCATGGTGATGGGAGAGCAGTGACAAGTCTGGAAATATTCTTTTTCCAGCCTGCAGTCTCTCTGGGAATGAGCATTGTTCTGGGAGTGAGCATTGTTCTGGAATTGTTCTGGCATTTTAGCAGTTACCAGACCAGTTTCAGCAATTCTGTAGCAAGGCTATAAAGGAGAAAGACAGTAAGAGACCATTGCTGGGATTGCTTCTCTGTTAAGTAAAGGAGATGATTTTGCCTGAACCGCCTCGGAACTGTCAAGCAGGTTTCATTTACTGAAGTGACCTTCACTGTTCCTTCATCTGATGTAAGGTTCGACATTGAACTACCAAAGCTGAGGCATCTGGTTGGCTGGGATGGGGGGAAGAGGAAAGGTCCCATGTTAGGGTTTTTGTCTGCTGCTGTTTATATTCTTCTTTGCATCTTCCCAGTCCTTGTGTTATCTTGCAGGACGTCAGGTGCCAGCAGAGTGGGCACAGGTAGTACTTCTTCAAGGCCCTGGTTTACCTTGGCAGGCAGCAAAGGAAGGGTTAGGAGCTGTACATCTGACTTGTTCTCTTACAGTAGAAGTCTCCTAATGCCATAAGCTAGATAATGAACAAGAACAAATATTTATTTGCCATTTACCCTTTTGCTAGTCCAACCAAATGTCATGTCAAGAGTTCTAGTTATTGCATTTGTAGACAAATCCAAATAGCTTGGTAGTTATGTTTATTCAATGTATATGCTTGTTTAGACTGTAGAGCTTTTGCTGAGTTCTGCTGTGAGTCACAAATCAAATATTTGTAGATTCTGTAATAGTACTTGCAGTTAGATGAACTCTATTAATCAGTTAGCATGGGCTAATTGACCTAGAGGATTAACATGCCTAAATAAAAAGCTATTTCAACATACCAACGCATACCCAAGCACAGTAACTGTAATCCCAATGTCTCATTTCCTGCAGGAGAGCAGTAATAAATAAAAATATTTTATCAACATCTTCCAACATCTGCTCACAAAGTACTAATATGTTTTCATTGTAACTGGGAGCTAAAAAGTACAAGCAAGAGTAGCTCATGTAGAAAACTTGTAACTATCTTTTTTTGTCACTGATTTTTTTTCTCGCACTTGCTGCAAAAAACATAATTTGCTTCCCCAAGTCATTCACTGGAAGCCCTGCCCTTGTGTACATGGCCTGTTGTCTGCCTGAGGTCTTTGCCCTGGATGCACACAGCTTAGGAAGTAGGAGGAATAGCAGGATGGCAGAGACTGCTCTTCATTTGCCAGATTTGAGGATAAATTATTAGGTGAGGTACAAGCATTAGTAAATTGGGACCAACTTAATGCACTACAGAGCTCTCTGAAAGGATCTATTTCAAACATTGCATCTTATAATAAAATACAGGAATATGAAAAATGACAAATCTTAGATATAAAAATAAAGACAGATTATAAAGTTATTTCCTTTCTAAAGACAAGATTTCCTACTCCCCATTTGTTAGAAGGCACAAATATTTATCTGAGAGAAACTTCACACTTACCATTCTTTCCACAATTATGATCTTCGGTCCAAGTTGTTTGTGAATTGCAAAAATATGGATAAGTCTAAGTGTAAACACCATAAAATCAATGGCGAGTATTGTACGGCCAGCTTGAAAAGTTGAGTTCAGCATCCTGCAGAATGAAAATATCCTGGAATGAAATATCAGCTCTCAGCAAGTATTGCTAATGTCTGTACAGTGATGAGAAATAGCCAAAAGATGGAGGAACACTGTTTCCTCTCTCTTGGCTTCAATGAGATTTATTAACAAATAATAATTTAAAAAAAGGTACCTTAAGTAAGAGGGATTTCCAAAAACAAACAAAAAAAGCAGAGCTTTTCAGTACATGTGTTTGAATATATCAATATGTCTTTTTGTGGTCTGGAGCAACTTCCATGATTTCCACAGAATTTTAGAGGCTCCTACTGCAGAGACATGTCTCAAAGCCTGTAAAAATGAATGTTAGAGCCCGTCCTCTCATGCACATGAGACTCAGCTGTCAGTTGATGTACATAGCCATTGCTACTGCTGCTGACCACCTCACACGGAGTAAATATATACCTGCAGGTTACCCCAATTATGAAGAGGAAGATGGTCACCATATCACATTTATTCCAGTTATCCTCCACATATAGTTTAAATTTTTTCATTAAATTTGTGTCTTCATCTGTATAGAAACTCTGAAAAAGAGAAATAATCATTGGTATTGATCTGTTTCCACTTTCACTATTACCTTCTGAGTTTTAATGTAATACCTGTTTTCTATTTCTGTTTCGTTGCAAAGAGAAAAAACAAATTCCTAGTGTAAGAAGGAAAAAAAAATCACTTGAAAAGATAAGCTGAGTTTACCATTTTAAAACACGAAAATGAGATAAAGAGAAAAAAAAAATCTTTATTTTTGTGGTATCAGTCTTCAGAATTTTTGAGACCTGATTTCAAATTTTGACAGCAGAAATTCTTCACTGTCAGGGTGGAGAGGCACTGGCACAGGTTGCCCAGGGAAGTTGTGGATGCCCCATCCCTGGAAGTGTTCAAGGCCAGGTTGGGTGGGGCTTTGAGCAACTTGGCCCGGGGAAAGCTGTACACGGCAGGGGGTTGGAACTAGATCACCTTTAAAGCCCCTTCCAGCACAAAGCATGCTATGATTCTGTGATTTTTGTCGGCACTGGAGCTGTTAAACAATGCAGCTTCCAGTCAGAGTTCAGTTTCTAGGCACTGCTATCTAAACAGCATGAATGGATTTGGCATTTGTGTGCTGGAATTGTCAGTAAAGGCACATTTGATAATCTAGGCAGGGAGCTGGTTTTCTTAATTGGGTTTTAGCCTGGCAGTCTTCATGTGTTACAGGTTATAATGAAATGTTCTTTGATGTAGATATTTTTCATGTTGTCCTCTGGTTATGGCCTTGCTGCATAATTTCAAATAAATTGTGCCAAACTTTCTTGTCTCTTTTGCTTAAGTAATGCACACTTACTAGTTCTTCCAGAATAAATGATTGTAACTGCTTTTTTTTTGCCTAAAGAGAAGAGCTTTATGCACCCACAGTTGGCAACACGCTTGCACCACTGTTATTATTTCAGTTTTTAAACTGAGGACATTCCAAAACCGGTAACGGGAGACTAATGGAGAAGGGGTTTTGAGGGTTGGTGGTTTTGTTTGGTTGGGTTTTTTAAAGAAAAGAAACCCCAAAAGAGATCTGCTATTATTTTGAGTTGAAAAGTATTTTAGGAAAAGCCACAAATAATCTGAATTCATTTACTTGTGTTTTTTTTAAACAGTCCCCAGTGGGGAAGAATCTCCTAAAAGGATGTAGAGCTGTTGGCTATGTTGCCAGGTGTAGAATATAACTTCCGACTTACATTATTTATGGTGGGAGGACCTAGTTCTGGGGAGTGAAATCAGAGGTAGACTTTACAAAGCGAAGAATATCTGAATGCTGGCAGCCCAGTTGACTTGGCTAAGGCTGGAGTAGGATGGGAAAACAGAGGTAGAGTTGTGGGTTTATATGGTGGAGGAAGAGCTTGCTCTGGGAGAGAGAGGTGAGATGTTTTGGATAAGGTAAGTTCTGTATAGGTCACCTGTGCACCTGACTCTTGAAATCTCCAAGCTTGTGCAGTTATACAGATTGCAAATCTATTGAAAATATTGCTGCAGGTTTTACTGTGCTGTTACTAAGGTCATGCAGGTTACTCACCTGTCGGATCTCTTCCAAGACAAGGGTAAACACCCAGAAGTAAAGTACAATTTCTTTAACAGATGGACCCTGAGGTGGAGGTGGTTTGAAGTCCAGTAAAAGGACATAAGTAAATAGGAAGAGAAAAGCGAAGTACATTATAACATTCCCCATAAATACAGTTACAGGGGCACTCCAGAATTTTCTCCACCGGGTAAACATGAATGTCGCCCATGCTGTGTTTGCAGAAGGGTTCTGTTTTTCCAGTGTGTCATTTCCTCTGCAAACCAAAAAGAATACATGCTTGGTGACAATCTCCTAAAATTAGTTCATGGGAATAGGCTCAATATTATTCTATATAAAGCTTCTTGTAAGATAGTAACAGGCAGATGCTGGGGCTGGCCAAGGCAGAAGGCTGTAGAAGTCAGAGCAATCGCATTAGCATAGCAGAAATATTTAAAATCAAAAAGGTTTTGAAAAACAAAGTCACATCAGCATTATGTGCACATTTTTGTTATTTCAGTTTAGTTGTATTAATTTTGTTTGTAACTTCATTGGGTCCCTGCGTGGAGTGCAAATGCACAAGGAGAGGGGGAAGGGTAATTGCTCTTCATAAACCTAAATAGCCGGAAAGAAAAGAAAATGGCCAATGAAGTTTTGTGAGTCAGCTCTTAATTATTTTGGCTCTAAAATTTTCTTGCAGTGTTTGTCTGTGGAAGTTCTTGTTGTTGCTGTGACTTTAAACTTCTGACCCAGTCTCTAAGTGCTGGATCATACTAAGCCTATGTTTCTTGACTATCCTTGCTGGAATCTGATAGGCCTACTGAAGAATACCTTACTCCTTTGCAGAACTGGTAACTTGCTCTTTGTGATTAAATTAGAGCAAGTTGCAAAAAAAAGCAATATAGAAGCCTTTTAGCAAAAAGAGTTGACCTCATAAATTATGTACTGAGGCAGTCTTTGAGTGCTGTGGAATGACGCAAGTATTTTGGTAACTGAAGGGAAATTTGACCTGTACATCTACAGCTGTTTTGCTGTGTTTTGGAACATGAAGTGGTATCTATTGGCAATGGAAATTATCCTGTGCAGAAAATGCAAGTTTGATAGCAATTTGATCTTTGTGTGAGGATTTGTTTCCACATAAAATGCTCTCCTGTGTAAGCTAGGGATGTTATTGGATCTTTAATTTTGTGATTCTGACTCCGAGAAGTGTGATCTCCAACGAAGGATGTGCACACTGGGGTATGTTTTCAACTTCACCTCACAGAAAATAAACAATGACTCTTCACTGGTTTTTAATTTCCTCTGATGATCTTGCTAATTATTAAATACATTTGTTACAAGGAAAAAGTTCTCTTCACCACCAATCTTTTCTATATGCCTGATTCTGTACTACCTCTCAATTTATGACATCATGAGATACATTCCCATGGTAACAGGATAATATCATAAACAGATAATTGCAGCTTTACTGTAAGATGCTGAAATAGATCTGGGAGGGAGAGAGCCTCTCTGTTAAAATAAATTGCTAGGATAATAGCAATTAGAACACACAATGTAATGACCAAACCATGCTGCACTCAGGATATGGAAGTGCTTTATGATATTGCTTACAAATAGCTCCCAAGAGGCAGATGCTTTTACACCTATTTTATAGGCTAGGAAAGGAGAGAGAAGAACTAACGATTTTCTCCAATATACCAGCAGTTAAATGCCAGAGGTAAAAATAGAACCTAATAACTCTGACTTGGTCCAGGACTTAATACTGCATATGATGCTTCCTCTCTACCACTGGTCACATATTCTGAAGTTCTCTTTAAATCATGGAAAAGCTAAGTGGCTATTCAGCACTGTTTAGCCATTAAGAGGATTTTGTGCCAATCAAAAGTCTACTTATCTACTTATCTACTAATCCTGACTTAAGTCCTTGTGGTCTCCCAGGTTTCGGTGATGAGTGTGTGGTAGGGGCATAGGGGGGGATTCTGTTCTGAATCACAGACCTATGATTTACCACAAGTAGCTGACAAAACCTTTCTGCTCCGTTACCCATTTGTGTGATGCTCCCTCTAACTGATAAGGTTCCTCAGGGATCATCTGTTAAAATATAAATTAGGAGCGTGAGAAGCTGACTTAACATAAAATTCCCTGGTACTGATGGTTGCATGTACACCTTTGTAGGAAAGTAAGCAGTGACGTAAGGTTTTGCTGAGAAACTTCTTTCTGCTCAGCTCAGTAATCTGATAACTTCCTAAAATCCAGTGTGCATTGGTCATCATGAGCTGATGGGAATGTCAGGAAATCCTATTTGATTCCCAAGTATATTCCTTGTTCTGTAGAAATTACTGGCTCAGAAAAAGTTGAGTGGTGTCTCCTTAAAGCAGTGCTATATCCCTGTTTATTTTCTATATTCCTTTTAGAGAGCAACAACAGCAGTCACCAGAGGGCACAGCACTTTCTGAGGAGTAATGACTTTCTTGGGCCTTCAGCTGCTCTTTAGATCATTAACTGGTCACTAACCCACAAGAAGTGTCCTGTTCTTTGACTGTTGTCATAAAAGTTACATTAGTTAATGGTTTTAAACGTACCTGTCTTCTTCCTTGGAGAAAAACAGAGTCCTCTCTGAATCCAAACTGTCCAGCTCTCTAAATGGCTCTGGCTCCTTCTTTGATGGTTTTTCCTCACTGTAAAGAAATAAACTCATTAGTTCAAAGATGATGCTTAGCCATTTTTCAGTCCTAGATTGGCATTGATACAGAACTGCTAGCATGTATTTATCTTGGACATGCTCTGCTGGGGAGCTACCAAATAATGCAAAATTGTTGGGTTTTGTCTTTACAAATTCTGTTTATTTTAAAGAAGGAGCCTGAAGTTACTGACAAGATTCAGAGAAGTGATAACTGACATGCTTCACAAAAATGGAGCAGGATGCTCAGTTTCCTCAAACTACTTATGATTTGAGCAGAAATAAACTCCTCAGTCAGTCTTAGAAGACTGAGCCCAATGCTCCATTCTTAGTTACTCTTAGTAGCAATTAAGAGGGGAAATGCCAGAAGCAGTAGGGGACTTATGTCAGTTCTTGCATTTTCAGGGAAAGGAGGCAAAAAAATGGAAATTTGGGAAGGATTACTTTGATTATGTATAATAATTTAAACCTTTCCATGAGAACTTTGCCAAAATATCACATTAAATGAATTTGTGAATCTGGCAGCCAGAAGGTCGTCTTTAGTGATACTGGCAGAAGGAAAATCTAAAGTCAGCACTGCCACACAAGTCTTCCTCTTGCTTTTTATGTAGTTTAAGAGTTAAGAAACACGTATTTCATAATAACATGTCATTTCATATTGCCAATTCTGATGATTTGTGTACGATTCTATGGATGTTATGAGATTTTCTTAAAGTTTCAGATCCTGAATTTTTATGACCATCTGAGCAGCTTGGCTGCTCTTTTTTTCCTCTTCTGTTTTTTAGTTTTATTTAGTTGGTTGGTTTTTGTGGTGTGGGGTTTTTTGTTTTGTTTTGTTTCGTTTGGGTTTATTGTGCATGGAGTTTTTTTCAAGAAAACCTAAGGCTGTAAGGCACTGAATTTGAAAATCTTAATTGATTTTGATTGATTGATAATTTAATGTCAGTCCTGTGTTTTTAAGCTTGACTTAGGGTTATCAAGGCTTGTGGCTGATAACACTGCTTCGTGATGGCTGTTTTCCTTGGATAAGATACTGAGGTTTGAGCCAGGCATCTCCAAATCTAGAAAAATGCAGCTTCAGCTGGAGATATTCTACACATTGCTGTGTAGAATCTGGAGCTGACAGAATTCCAACAGGCTTTTCTGTGGACTGTGCAAAATAGAATGATCTCTGTGAAACCGTGGCATTGATCTTTTAAGTATGGCAACAGGCACTAGCACAGGACACGCAAATCACTCAGCCCCATAGAAAACTGATTTGGTTAGGTGATGTTACTGTTTTAATCACTTCAGGGAGAAATTTTGAGTCTGAATATTTTTTATGGCTTATTTTCCATCGCTTACTTATTTCTTGCACCCGAATAGCTGTGTTTATACCTGAACGATATTAAATTGGTGTAGATTAGGAAAGGACACCAGAATCCACAGATTAACTTGAGGATCTGTGTGCTTGTAGACATGTCTCCCCACCATATTTTTGTCAGGAAGGCCTGAAAGTCAAGAAGAGAAGAGATGGCTTTGATATCACAAAAACATACTTGCAGATGAAGAGCACCTGTGTTCCGTGACTCCTGAGACAGTGGATGCTCCGGAAACCTCACAGCTTCAGAGCAAACAGGTTCTCTGTGTGTCCTTCCTCAGATGCTGGGTATGCAAAGAGTTATTCAGAGACCAGTGGAAAGAACAGCAAGCCAAATGGAATTAAACAACATCTGTAGTACTAAGGAAGCCCAAGTCAGGCACTGGGAGATAAAAGCAGCATCACTCTTAATTTAGCTTTGTGTATGCAGAGAGAACTCAGGTCGCGAGAGCAAAGCTGAATAGTAATTTAATTTAACTTTTATCAGTGAGCTCTCTCTTGAATCTGAACAAGGAGTTACTTCACATCTTGGAGCAGCTTCGTTATGCCCCAGGCGGATTCGCAGTGCTTTTCTGATGCTTCTCTTTGAGCAAGGAAGGAATAAAAAACAAAAAGCACACGATGGATTAAGGCTAAACCTTCTCCTTAGCACACTGGTCTGTGTGCCAGCTGGATGACAGGGTGGGGAAAGGGGGAGCTGTGCTGCTTTAGCAAGGACGTGGTATAATGTCCTCTTCGTCTGTTGCTAGGGGGAGAGAAGAGTCCCTTCTCTGAAGAATGGCTCTTAGGGGAATACATTTCATGGGGTTGTTCAGTTCCTGTGCTATCCCCTCCTGTGTCCAACTTAAGGCCCTGGGAGCATGTAAAACTTACCTGGACACCGTCATGTGCAAAAAAGCATTTTGCATCTGCTTCTGTGGCCAGCTGAAGGCATGTGATTTTGCTCCAGTGCTGATTTTTCCTCACCAACAGAGCAAATGCTCTCTCCTCACTGTTGCGGTAGCATTCACTAAACAATTCTGCCATATGAAGGAAACACAGACAAAAAATGTATCTCTTGGGTGATCCTCTTACACATTGAAGGATGAGTTGTCGTGCTGTCCTCACTCTCCTGAACAGACTGAAGAAGACGAGCAGCTCGGCTTTGTCTTTGTAGACAACAAATCCTTCATTTTAAGACAGAGCTACTTGAGATAAAATAATATTAGGCTTGGTGGAGTGTTAGGGCATCGTTGTTTCCAGAGAAACTGGTCCTGGATCTTAGAAACAAGGATAAATTTAAGCAGTCCCAGAAAATCAAGATTTTCTCGTTAGACAAGATCTGACTTCTTGTGTCTGTTCCATTCTACTGATTCACTTGATTATCTCAGTACCTTTCCTAAGCCAGCCTACACCTTGTTACACTGTGAGGCTGGGCAGAAGAATCAAGTGCACTTAAATAAGATGATTTACAGACATCTTTTCTAGTTGATGTGGTATTTATCATTCTTAAAGAAAGTTTGCTTTACCTAATCCAGGCCAGGATTAGGTAAAACTGAGGATCTGATCTAATATTTATCAAAGCCATGAAGAAGAACTTCTGTGTATTGGATTAGGCCTCATAATTCCATGACTGAATTACTCAAGCCCTGTGATTATACAAGAACCTGATTTTTAATTTTTGTAAATAATAATGGCCCTGTGAGAAGAAGGGAAAATGTGATCTGTGTGTAAATGATGTAACAACGCCCGCATGAGCCTTCAGCTGCTTGACGACCTATCTCTAAAGGGAGAGGAGCCTCTGTGTTTGTTCCATGTGGGGCACATTTTAAAGCCCTCTCCTTACAGAGAGGATGGATTGGACTGAAGTCAGATCAGCAGAGAAGCTTGTGTGCAGACATCTGTTTCTAAACCAAGCAAAGGGGAGAGGGTTTGGCATTCCAGCACTGCGGATGCTGGGATCTGACTGCTGTAGGGAGGGGCGGCTTGTCTGCTGCGAAACCAGTCTGAGCCTCACTGCAGTTCGCAGTGCACTTGGCCCTCTTCTGGGTGAGGTAATCTCAAATTATTTTTAGCAGCAATGACAAAACTTAAAACTTGTTGCTCTACTGGCCCTTACAGAGCAAGCTTGATATTGCAGGGAAAGCAGGCTGCTGTGAGCCTGGAAGTGTTTTGGTTATTCTATCTTCCAGAGCACTGTAACACACCTTGTACTAAGATCAGACAATTAAAATACCAACAAGCAGCAGGAGAGTATCCATGCATCCCAGGGGGCCAGTCTTGGAACACTGATTTTTTCCAAAATGAGTGGGTTTTAAATCTTTCCGCTGTATCTGAATGTTTGGGACTGCCTGTGCTGCAAGGCTGTTAAATTATTCATGACAGTTGACCTTTTACAACTGAAACAGTATTTTTTTTCACTTGCTTGCCTTCCAATGGCAGTTCCTTCTTAAATTTTCAATGCCATTCAAAAAGTGCCATTACTTACCAACAGCGAGCTGCTCATACTTGGCCTCTTTCATTATACAGGCTGCTTTGGTCTCCGTCTCCAGGCGGGACATCTCTTTAAGGATCTTGCAGGCAGCCAGAGCTGAGGCTACACCCTCCTGACCCTGTAGAATTGAAAGGGGTGCTGCTGTCACCCTGCACTGGAGGGGGAAGACTCCACTATGCAACACATCTAACAGCAACAACAAAAAGTTCATGCGTTTCAAGAAAAATCTTCCCTCAAATACAGATTTGAAATCCGAAATGCTGATCTGAATGATAGTTTTGATGATATTTGAGAATTAAAACCACGTATTTTGGTTGCCCCATCCTTGGTAGTGTTCGAGGCCGGGTTGGATGGGGCATTGGGCAAACCTGTCTAGTGGGGGGTGTCCTTGCCCATCGCAGAGGGGTTGGAGCTGGATGGTTTTTAAGGTCACTTCCAATCCAAACTATTCTGTGATTCTTTATTGGTAGTTCTTGCGCCTTGTAAGGCTGGAGACTTCTGTGTCCGGTCTCTTAGAGGGGCCTGATTTGGGGTCAAAGACTGGAAGGAGAATAATGTGCTGTGGAAATAGAGCAACACAGCCTCGCTGTGTCGAGATACCTCCAGCATGGCTGCGCTGCGCCCCTGCACAGAGATGTAGGAGAAAGGAGGGAGCACAGCTGGCAGAGGCACAACAATGGCACAGAGCAGGGACGTGCTTTGTGGTCACGGGGCTGCGCAGACACAGGGCCCTGCAAGGTGCCGATGTGTCCGCACGCACACACCCCGCACTCACAGCCCGGGGAGCCGTGCTGCGGTTCGTCCCTCCCCGGGGCTCCCCCCGGGCCAGATGCACTCCTCTGGACGGTCAGGGATGGAGCCTGAGAGCTGGCTGTCTCCGTGGGGGCGGGGAGGCTCCCAGATGCAGGGGACAGGGCTGGGCTGTGAAACAGGAGCCGATTATGCCAGCTCGAAGCTCAGCCTCGGAGAGCGTCATGCTGTTCCCTACGCATCGAGCACGTAAGCTAAAGATGCTTCATCGCTCCGTCTTCCCTCCCGTCACGCTCGGACCCAAACAATTGCCGATTGTGGCAGGCACAAAACCTGCGCCTGGGAGCTGTGAGTCATCGGGAGCAGCGAGGGGAGGGCAGGGAGCGGAGCTTCAGCCTGGGCTGATTTACACCTGCTCCTGCTCTCCCCCCGCGGGCAGCAGCCACGCAGGGATGAAAGGCCCTATGAATGCCACCTCTCGTGTTTTGGAAACAAACCTATCTGTCATCTGAGCTGCAAGGCTGAGCGAAAAAACATCTCGTAAACTTGAAATATGCCAATACTTCACCTGAAGCAGCTGCACCTCAGAGCTTACCATAGCCCAGAAATAGTTTGCCATCTTGTGCCGGTTTTGAAGTACTGCCCATACAAACAAATCCCTCCAAGGATTTTCGCTTTTCTGGTTCATGTCCAAGGGCCCAGGTAATCGCTTTGTGTTCGTTTTATCCTGAAATATGGTTTGTAGAGTTTAAAACCTGATTTGCAGACTCGTTCCGTGCAAATGACAGGATCTAAGCTGCTCTCGGCCTCGCCAGCTACTTCATTTTTCTTTGACTTCTCTTTTCTGTGGGTCTGAAAGGTAATTAGCTCATTCTGTACTGAGTTAAAGGATCCTTGTGTCCCCGATATAACCCAATACGTGTGAGAACATTCTGGGTGAAACGGTGACTCCGTTGAAGCCAATGCTAAAGTTTTCATTGACTTCACTGAGACTGGGGTTTCACCACTGGTGTGGAATATCAGACAAGACAAACCTGTGATTAACTAATCTGAGCTTGCCTTCAATTATATCGGACTCTGCTTGACTGCCACAGAGGACACGGCTTCAGAGAAAAGGGAACAAAAGGCATTTTATTTCATCAGAAATAAATCTCGCCAAGGCCCTGTACAGGACAAGAATAGAGTATATCAATACCTCTTTTTAGTCTTTGCTTTGAGAAACCTTTCCCTCATGCAGGGGAACAGTTTAAGTAGAACACTGGTTATTCCTTTAGCACTTGATAAAAAAATTGTCCAGAGGAAGTGTAGCCTTGTAGGTCAAGTTCTGAGTTTTTAAGTATGTTTAAAAACTGCCCTTTTATCTATTGTGTTGGTTAGAAGCAGCCAGACTGGATTTATTTTTAATTAAACAGGTTTTTGTGAGAATATATTTTTTTAATAATTTTAAATTATGGGATTCTGTTCAAATTTATTTTAATGGCACTTTTGGGGGATGTTGAGGGGATGTTTCTTCAGTTTGTAGTGAGCTATTGAATCAACTAAATTACACTGAAAGCCTTGCCGGAGACAAAGATATCCTAAAAGTCTCATCTGTCTCTGTAACCACTAGTTCCTAACTTGAAAAAAGACACACAATTTAGCAGCAGTGACAGTGGATTCCAGTACTGTGATGATCTTTCTGTCGCTGATGATAATGGGATTCAGCCTCTGTTGGGAAACAGCCATGGGAAGAAGCTTTAAAAGGGAAAAAGCTAGTAGGCATCAGGATCTGATATCTGAATTGGGCCTTATCTACAGCACTTGTCTTTAGCTCACTTGCTGCCAAATGCCAGTAAAGCGAGATTTTGGGGGCAAATTTTTATTTCTGGCAAATTTGTAAGTCTGGAGTCTGCTTAGTGGTTTCAGAGGTATTGTATCAAGTTGTCTGTCCTTGTGAATGAAGAAACCCTGAGTAGATTAAAATTTAACTTTTCACAGTACTAATTAATTTAGCTAGGCTTTATCAAAGCAAAAGTGATTTAAGGTCTTGAATAACATTTTTTTTTAGTTTATAGTTTTAACAGTTTTAAGGCGGAATTAGAACTTGGCAAATACCAAAAGGCTTAATTGTTTAGTTTGTCTTAAACGAAACCTTAATGAAATTTCTTTATACGTCTTTGTTTTGAAACCTTGTGCCCAAACTTGTTTTCAATGCTTTTGCAAGAACTTTGGTTTAGGAGTTTTAATGTTAAATACACTGTCAAAATGCAAAAATGATGATGTGTCCATTGCACCATTGTGGATTATGGACATTCCACAGTGGTACCCCTCATCACATATTATCATTGTCCTGTGTTGGCCAGCGTGCTTTCCAGGGCCACTTCACACAATTGTTCCTATTCTTGCTGTGTTCCATCACTCAGTAACAAAACTATAGTGATCTAAAGGCAAATATCAAATACTGAGTATTATTGAATATTAATATCTGAGTACGGTCTACTTGTACATAGTATAAATCTGAGAATAGTTTCGTGTACAAAGATGACCATTTTCAGACCTGGGATTGAAAATGTCCATTGCCTGCTTTTCTTTCTCCTAGAAAGTCCTGCCTTTCAAATACTTTCTGCTTGAAGTTCTGTGTGAGAAATGCAGACCACTATTTTTATATCTAATTATTCCTTAGTAAATGTTAATCTTATTACTTTGTATTTCTTCCATACATCTTTCACTGAATCTGTTCCCTGCCCCACCCCAAAGGCTAGACCTAGGTAAAATTGTACAAATTCTGAATTGGAGGGGAGCAGGACTACGATGCAAAGTTGTGACTCACAGATTTCTTCTTGCCTCCATGTCTGAGGTCTTGATAGAAACCTTTGCACGCATCATGAAGAAAATCCTTGAGAACTCTAGAGACCTCACTGAGAGTGAAGAGGGGGCAGATCTCCTTCTGCTCATTTTGCTGCTGACCAGTGAGCCCTGCCAAGGTCAGTTTGCTTTCTTCATGTTTCTTCAGGAGAAGTTCATAGAGGAGACATTTCTGAGATATGGAACAGTAGAGTCTCTGCAGACGACTGTAGGTCAGGAATTCATATATGTTTGCCCCATTGTCAATAAATAACTTTACAAATTCTGGTTTGTCATTGACCAGAGCATCCATCATCACTTCCTCCAGGTCACAGGACTAGATTGATGAAAAAGGGAAAAAAGAAACAAAAAAAGAGGAAATTTTGGGGGGTAATCATGAGTGGATGATAAGAGAGGTAAGATTTAACATGCACATTTTGTCTTCCACCAGTCAACAGTGAGTACAATGAGAAAGAGGTGGAACTCTCTTCATTTCTCTTAGACAAAATGTCCGTGCCAGCATTAATGTTAAAACATCAACACAAATTGCATGCTGTAGGACTTGATGAGAGGTACCCACCACACTGGGTATTTACATAGCAGTTGAAAACAGTGACATTCTTCATGCCGCCTTCTAAGAGTAATATCCGCCTGCTTCTGTGCTTTGCAAGCTTTGGTTTGTTGGCTTTAAAGGTCTATACAGAAGGGGAGAAAGATTGTTGCTCTCAAAGAGTTATTCCTCTGTCTTTAGCCATTATCATATAGGGGGCTAGGAAGACAAACCGCCTCAGGAAGCGAACTACCCCTGCCCAATCTCCCAGTAGAGTGTGCAGGTAGTGTTAAAAACTGAAGCTATCTTTTGGGATGTTCCAGTGTCCTGTACACATTGGATTATACACCGAGTGTCCTCTAAGGCAAAAAAACCTGGTACCTTCCACTCTACGTCACCATTGAATATTTCGCTTTTAGCAATGTCGACTCTATTCCAGGCCACTGCCAGCTTCAGTTCATCCAGATACTCCTGAGCCTCCTGACTCTGACTTTTACAGGCTGGAAAAAGTAGGAAATGCAAATAAAGTCAGTACTTTACAGCTACAATATTTAATTTAATATTGTATTGGTACTTTGATTAGCAATGCAAGTTCTCCTTCAGCTGTCACAGATCTGTGGGTTGCTCAACCAGGAACCCTTCACAGCAATGTTTTCCTAAATTAAGAAACACTAATGTTCAAAAATGTTAATTTTTTCTAGATGAACTCTCTGTTAAAAGCATTAAGTTTAAATGGCTGCTGGATATTAAGAAGGACACTGACCTGTGGAAAGCAGGGGACAGGACTGGCTGTTGTTTTTGCCTTGTGTCAATTAGCACATCAGGAACAAGATGCCTTTTTTTTTTTCTCCTCTGCTAAGTTTAAGCTAACACAAACCACTAAGTTAACAGAAACTGAAATAGGTGGCAGTAATGTCTTCTTTCAGAAGATACAGAGGAGATTTCTTATAGGAGAAATGGATTGTTTCTGAAACAAAGGCAGTTTTGGTCTACTTGTGGGTTTTTGTTTTGTTTTCTTGGGAGTTTTTTTAATAGTTTGTAATTGGAATAATATACTGCTCCAGTATATTTAAGTCCTATAGCCTCTGTTACTAAGAGAAGCAAGTAGTGAAATAAAGGAGTGCCTATAATAGTACTATAAAATAGCATGAGATTAAAAAGCAAACACTAGTTTAAAGAAAATTTACAAGAGGTACGGTAACTGCTGCAGTTAATTTGTCAATAAACAAACAAAAGAACAGTGCATCAGAAATGAAATCTGATCCAACAGTCAACTGAACTTGTACTGGAAAAAGAGGAAATATATTTATGGCATAGAAGTCAAATAAGACAAACATTACAATGTATTGTGTTTATTGTATCTTACCTTTTACTAAAGCTTTTAAAATGACTGTGTCTAGTTCTTCTGAACCATCTTGCTTAAAGTTGTGCAGAGTTAGAAGATGCTGGTGTGAAATAATGTTCTGAATCTATTTGGAGTTGAAACAAAAGTAATTTTACACATTGTCCTTTGGATATACATCAGTGCCCAAGTGCCCAGTGGAGATCACCCATACTGTATTTCCCAAAAACTTATGTTCTCATTGTAAAGCTGAGGTTTGGCAGGAAGACAAATATTATTAGTTCCCCATATGTAAATAACTCCTAAGGCAAGGAGGGAGTTACTGCCTTTTCCAAGTTACCTACCAGGATAGGAGGAACAGACCTTGGATAACCTGAGAACCAGAGCAGTGCTTTAATGAAAAGATCCTTCCTTAACTTACGTTCTTATTTGACTCAAAGTCACGTTATAGCCAGCATACCACTAGTTTCATTTTACCTCATCCTGCTTTGACATTTAAGTTTTGCTGTCTGAGTTGTTCATTTAAAAGCATAGTCTCTAACTCTTCTCTGAGTGCAAGTCCTCAAATATTGATATATACAGTACTCTTTCCTTCTGCTTCTCTATTTATTTTCTTTCTCGCAATGCAGCTGCACTGAGACTTCGTGAGCATCTGGCAATATTGCTTCTAGATGCCTTTCATCCACTTTTGTTAGTGATCTGGCAAAGTTCTTCCTAATGGAATTAGTATGTGAAACTTTTAAAGCTGAGGATTATGGCAGGGAATGCAAAGAATAAGTAGTGGGCCAGGTCGGGTGGACTTGGTTTATCTCAGAGGCACCCAGTGCTCTTCAGTTTTCACACAAGGACAGTCTCAGAGTGGGTTTTTGTTTCTAAAAGGCTTGTGCAAGTGTACCTCAAGACAAAAAATAAAGAAGGAGAGTGAATCTGTTTTGTCTTTCTGTTTTAAGAACAATAATACTTAAAGAACAAGTAACTGACAATAGATAGGATAATTTCTAAACACGCTCCATGCTATTTAATTTATTCATGCTTATCCACAACTAGGTTTCCATTTAACAGCTGTAGATCATGAATTAGGTCTCTTCTGTCACAGCTGCACAAGCTCTGCAGCTGTGGATATAAATAATGCTTCATGTCCTACAGAAGGACTGTGGGGTTCCTGGGTGCTGGCTGTTACTTGAGGAAGTTATTGAGGAAGGACAGAGCCCTAAGTGTTCAGCTGAATTACTGAGACAGCAAAGTAGTTTGCATGATCAGATGACCACTTGATTTTCAGTGCTAGAGAGGCATTCTATGACACAAGTCTCAAAGCACTGGAGTTCCCAAAGCTTCTGAGCAGCTTCTTGCCAAACCTGCACTGAAGGGGCTACCAAAGCTACGGGTGTTAGGAGAGAGCTTTGTGAACATGACGACGTATCAGTCATAGGAGCTCACTGTCACTGTCCACTGGAGAACGTCCTTCCACGAGAAGCTCTCCGCAGGGAATTTCTCCTTAAATTGCTTTTCAACAGCTTCTGGCATGATGAGCTGTGGGTCATTCATGAATGCGGCTAAGATGTCAGCTGTACCTCCAGACCCTGCTAAGATAAGCCAGGGAGCAGAATTTTCCAAACCGCTGCAAATTCTCTGTAGTTTAAAATAGGATGTTTTTAGAATTCATAAGTGGAAAGAAAATGTTATTCAAAAGAAGGACTTCTGGCAAACCAGGAATAAATGTGTACCTAAATCAGATTCACTATGGACTCGTTCCAGACTCCTCTAAGCTATTAGGATTTTTTGAATTCTGTAGAACGTCATCCACGTATAGGCCTCTGACTCTTTTCGTGACACATCTGCTGAGTAACTAAGCAACCTGATTTGGACAAACAATGCATAAAATTTCTTTGACCCTGACTTTTTTTTTCCCCCAAAGTCTCTGCTTCGGCATAGTCAAGTGCAAGAGTAACCCTGTACAGAAATTATCAGCAGACAATTGTACAGGGTTTTTTTGTTGTCTGCTAAACCTGACAACATGTTCTGAAAATAAGGACTTAGCCTGGTGGGAATACAACACTGGGCTACAGGAAAATAAAAAACAGTGAATCATAGCAACTACAAGAGTTAAAGTCTACTAATTTTATTACTTGTGCAATTAGACTGAGTCAGGCAGGTTGTTGAGAGAGGAAAGCAGAGGCCATGGCATCATAATTGCAACAATGTCTGTTTGCTGCCAGTCTATTTCTTCCTCTGGAGTTATGCAAGACTGTATTGATTCAATTGTGGTGCAGAGGGTTTTTTCTTTAGTTTAGGTATTGGGGTTTTTTTAAAACTGTTCGTCGTCTTTGGTGTGTATTATCCATTTTAAGAAATCAATTTAAGAAATTGGTATTCTAAAAATGTGTGGCTAGTTATCTATTCCCAGCACATGTCAGTTTTGAGCAACTCCAGCCTGTCACTTTTGGTCTTCCAGTCGCACTGTTCTGTAAGACTTTGAAAAGAGGATTTATATGTCATAACATGGGATTTTTCTAAACCAAAGATGTAGGAAACACTGCAATATTTAGCTTCTCATGAAAGAAAGCTCATGAGGTGACATAATCTTTGTCTAAACAGTGAGATTTCTAATACGAGTGTGTGTTTTAGTGCAGCTGACAAAAGTTATGACAAGATACAAGAAACTGAAATTAGAAAACATCCCCAGAAAGGAGTCGTTATTCTGAAACATGTTACCAGCTTGCATGTCACAGTCTCATCACTCGGAAAGTTTAAATTATAGTTAAACTATGTCTCTCTAAAGGTATTCTATACTGAGAGTATTATAAAAACAAAAAGTAAAATAGAATAGAAATCAAAGAGTATCTCCTTGTTAACACGTTCTTTAAGTTGTAGAACTCCTCAGGAAAAAAATCAAACTGATCCTTCGCTGAAGAAGATTTGGGATTATTATCAGACAACACTCCAATCTTCAATCCTACAATGAACTTTTGCTTAGTGGAACCAGGACACTCACATTTTAAGTGGCATGTCCAGCAAACCTGGTCTTGTGCTTCCTCTGAGCTCTGGGACAGACAGTTGTGTCATTGTTGCTGAGCAGCACTGAAAGATTCATCTCTTTTTTTTGTGTGTGTTCTCAGGTAATAACACAGTATTTCTGTTTCCCTAGATCTGGAGCTGGCTTCCACGGGTTTGTTTTGGTTTTGAATTCTTTCTTCCCACTGGACAAGCTGGCAGTGGAAGTTTTAATGATCAGCTGGTGCCTATTCAAAAGGAAATATTTCTCCCAAACGAATACTGGCAAATTTAATATTAATGGATCTTATAGATGTGAATTTTTACTCTATGTAAAGTGCCAACCAACGTGTTTGTCATCCAGACAAATTTTCCATTAATTACTTGGCACCAGCTAATTTATTTTTTGTAAAGTCGAAAACAGCTTCTTACCTCGAGTGTGCCTGGTCCTCCATTTACCAGCAAGCAAAGCACAGGGATCTCGATGCTACCCGTTCCTGCGAAATAGATGGTTTAATTTTTAAAAAGTAACAGCTTTCGCAGAGCTATTGCTGTTTTGCTGACCCCTTGAAAATCCTTTTTTTCACACAGTCTGATACTTTTAAAAGAAATGCTAATGAGATATTTAACATGTCATGGCATCAGGGGAAGAAATGAGGTCCTACGCCATCCTCCCACAGAGGCCTACATAATTTTGGATGGTTTTCACTGTAAGTGCTGAACTCTGTAATCCAAAGGTGGCTATAGATTGGCCTGAAGGAGCTCAGTCAAAACAGTAATACCATGAGATGAATGCCTCTTCCAGCTGGAAGATAAAAGGCATTCAGTTCAAACAATTTTTTGATGTTTCCCTTTGTAGATCTCCCAAAACTCAGTACAGATCTCTACTTGCTGTTTGTTGTACCTCTTTTGGGATGACTACAGAGATAAGGTTGGACTGAGCTGTAGCCAGGATGTGCTTGGCAAGAAACTTAATTTGTTTAAGTTAATGGCATAGCACTGTCACACCTCTCTAATGTGATGCTCTCTGAAGAGTGACCTCCGTGACTGTAGGTTCCTCAAGGTATGGTTAAGGCTACAAATATTCTTCATTTACCATAGATTTGATAAAATTTAGCCAGAGGAGGGTCAGGTGGATTCTGACTTTATGCTGTGAATCTGGAAAGTCCTCAGTTGCAAAGAATATTCAGTATATAAAAAATTTCCTCTAAAAGACTTCTAGGTGTTTTTTTCAACAGGGAAATTCCACATGACCTTATTAAGTGTTTTACTTCAGAAAAGTCCCATAGCTTTGCTCAGCTTGTTTATAAATGAGATTAAATGAATGACATTGGTTTTCTTTATAGAAGATAACACTAAATTCAGTATGTTCCAGCAAAATATTTGTCATACGAATCAGCATTCTTTGTCAGACTTACGTTCCCCTGAGATTTGTTCAATCAGATTTGGTTTGCAAGCAGAAAGAGGCTTCTTTGTAATTCTCAGCACAGCAACCTCAGGCTACCCTTACAGTCTGCCTGTGGTCCTGTCTGAGTCACCAGGTAAGGACCCTTCAGGTGCATTTGTGCTCTCAGGTACCTCTGTGCAACCACCCTAAGGGCTGCGTAAGTGGATATTCCATTGAGGCACACAGCTGTGAACAAGTGAGCTCTCCCTCCTGTTTCAGCTGTGCTAGCACTGCAGGTACTACAGAAAGCAAAGGTAAAAGTAACTGTATTAGCTTGACAACTGAGTTCTTTCCACAAATAGCAGTAGGAGACCTGCCCAACCTTCAGTTCTTATTGTAAAGAAAGGTCACAGAGATTCAGATGGACATTAGATACTACGGTGTTTACCCAGGACAAGATTTGATCCTGAAACAAATATGGCTTAAAATATTTCAGAGGGCTTTGGAATGAGTCTTTTCTCCCAGTGTGGGAGCAATTCAAGACCCTGTGTGCAAGAGGGGATATAAGTATACAACAATGACTATCAATCTCTTAGAACCACTGGTTAAGGCGCTTGAAGATGGATTTATTTTCCATATGTTGTCTTTCAAGGCAATTTGAGCTATGCTTTGAAGATCAGCTTTGAGCTCCATTTAGGGAGACGCAATCAAAATCCAGATTTTTGGTTCAAAGAGCAGCTTTCTCAACTTCAGAAGTTACCGTCGTCCTGCCTCTTACATAATGACAAATGTGTTGACTTGATCTTGCCTATGTAGGCAGCTGTCCAATTTGAGAACCGCAGTCACCTTTGATAAGGCCAGGGGCCCGCTGTGCTATCAGCATTATTCAGATTAGATGCCTGTACAGAACCTGCTTACCCCCATATCCCGTGCGCTGCTCTGAGATGTACTTTTCCAAGGTGAAGCGTAGCTTGGTGGTTCCATCCGGCTCGTCTGGCGTTGTGTGGTCCACCAAAATAAAGTGGGAATGGTTGTGGTCCAAGGAATATGGTGGGCCTTGGATGTTGTCATCTGACTGGTAGTGTACAAGACTTTCACTCTAGAGAGAGGAGGGGAGATGTCAGTGCTCTCTGCAAAGCCCAGCCCATGTTTTAATGGCCTTCCTCTCCATTTCTGACACAGCACACCACCTGTGAGACACTTGGATAGACTCTTTGGAAAGGGTGGAGAAGGAAAATCTGTTCCTTCTGGAAGCAGCCAGATTTGGCAGGACTGGTAGCTGGAGTCCCTGAAGTTTCCCTCTTGGCCTCTGCAAAATATAGTGATATCCATCATCATCTCTGGAATGAAGGTTTTGGAAATGTTTGTTGGACAAACTGAAAGGGGCCATGAGACCTGATAATTGTGTATGGAGATGTGAAGCCTCAGCTGGTGTAAAGAGGGGCAAACTATTCATTTCAGTGATGTTTTGTCCATGTTTAGGCCAGTAAATAAGTTAGCTTGCTCCATGTCCCTATCAATTTAAACACAGCTTTACTTAATTGACAGGATTATATGAAATCTAATGGTTATTCTCAGTTTGGAAATTGCATTCTAAAAGAGTGAGTGGCAGACAGGTTTTAGAAAGGGGAATCCTCTTATCTTCTATTTTGGGTGAGGGGTGTTATATCTTTGAATTATTTATTAATGATTTTTTGTGCATAGAATCATCATCTAGGTAAACTAGAACCCCTGCTACCATCTTTTGTTCTAAATGTTGCACTACGTATGGGCTTCCATACACACACTTTCTCAAATCCCCTTTCTTTCTTAATACATTTTTCTTTCCCACTGTTGCACATCCACTTCGATACATCATTCCAGGCTGTAAATACCTGATTATTCTTTCTCATTTCCATAATCATTGTCCTCTTGCAAGTAAGTCAGCTTAAAATAACTGTTTAAAATCTGGATTTCCTTCTATCATGCCTCTTTTCCATTTCCTGCAGTGTTGCTGAGCAAAACTCAGACTATCAGCTTGGCAGTTGTCACTGTGTATCGCATTTTCCTCCCACTAACAAGCAGCAAACTTGCATGTTCCTTATGAACATTAAGTGCCACAAATTCCTTTCACTTTTTTCTCTCTCTCATTCCTTGGGGAAAGCTTCTTGACATAATTAATTTCCTTCAGATTTTGTTTTGACAGAGGGCGTGCCTCTATCCTGCTGCCATGTAACATTAAGCCTCCTCAACAAAGATCTGGCCTTTGATTAGGACCTGGAGGCACAACAACCAATCGAAAAAGGCCTTTGGGAATTTTCTTATTTATTCTCTGAAAATGTGGAAGTGATCTTTCAATGATGTTTAAAGCATACCATTAACACAGAAGAGATGGGAGGGATCCATTGATTTCAGAGCTTGTTTTTCTCCTTGCTAGTGTTGATTGTTAGCTCTATTTTATACAACAAGCTGCTTGTGTTAGTGCCAAGTATAAAGAGAGTTGGGTTTAGATCAACATCCCTGTCTGTAGTTCCTTTGTCTTAAAGTTGCTGACTAAAATCCAAAATATCTTTGGGTGGAAGCTGTGCCAGAAGTCAAAGGGTCAGGCACGCTCTTTGCAAAATATTCCTTGACAAACAGTTTGGGCTTTAGTTGAGAGGGAGAAAATAAAAAGAGAGTGCACTTGTTTTGTAGCTGCCGATAGGGAAAGATCCAGACGCATTTTGATCACTTAGCCTAGGAGGGAGGTGAAATAGTTTGCATTTGCCAACGCAACTTTCCTGAACAAAATTCATTAACACGGTGAACCGAGTTCTTTCCTTTGAGGCCCTTTTGGACCAGTTGCCACGCAAATAGGTTAAAGCCTTCCAGCTAAAGAGTCCCACCTGGAAGAGCACATGGGTAGCTGCCACTGACAAAAAAAGAAAAAAAAAGAAAACAAAAGAAAAAAAAAAAGAAAAAAAGGGAAAGACCGATGAGAATAAATTGCTAATACGGTCTGGCAGTCTCTCAGCTTCTAGCTGGTACTTCCAGGCCTCTCTGAGAGAACAACTAGGTGTGAATTGAAAGGGCTGTCTTTCTCATTTGTTTGTTAGCTTCTGCAGGGAAGTAAAAAAAAAAGTGCAGAGAAACTGTCGTTCGTTGTCATTACACACCTATTTTATTGTTATAATATTCTGCTCAGGACAGACCGTATGTCCAGTGACAAGAAGGGAATGTTTTGTTTTTTTCTCTCCATGTCTGTGTCCATTCAGCAGCAACACTTTCAGCAACAGTTTTGTTGCCTGAGGTTTTTAATCTGTTGGGGTACTGTTTTTTGTTTTCTTCCCAAGAACTTTGGTTGATTTGACCCAAGTTTAGAAGCCCAGAGAGCTTTCAATAACCAGGTGTAATCATTCATGGCTGGTATTTCTGACCTATTATACTGAGCACGTTTTTGTGTATTAAACACCAATTCAGTGGTTACTTAAGGAAAATTTGTCCTGAAATATCTATGTCTCATGTCCCACAATAGAAAATACGTTTTTTACAGTATTTATGTAATATCTAGGAGTGAGTGCTTCTGCAGTAAGCGGACAAGGGAGAAATTCATGAAAGGTCCCCTATTCCAGGATCTTTTCCTGATGTTGTTCCCTGCGCTGCTCGCTGCGCTAATGCCTAACGCTGCCACCCGCCGGGCATGTGCGGAACTGCTGCCACCAGCACTGGGCACAGAATCATCCAACAAACCTTGAGCTCTACTTCCGTTTCCTCCCAAAACACACTTTAAACCCCACTTTTTTGCTTGTTTGTTTGTTTAAAGTTATATCAAAGTTGTTCTGCCAGCTGCTTACAGATTTTGTAAGGGCGCGGCTTATATCCGAACAATAGAATAAGAGAAAAATACCTTTGTGTTATCCAGAATTTCTCTGTGCTGGATCTTCCTGAGTGAAGTTATTCCTATGGCAACCACGCCTGCTTTGGATGAGGTACTAGCCAGGGCAAGATCTCGGACTGCTTGCACTAAGTGTCTTGTTACTCCTACGCGCAGAGCACTGGTAAAAATCCAGGCGCCTGAAATTATTTTTAAAAACCAGTTAGGTAATTTCTTTGTATTTGAATGTGTTTGTGTGTTAAGTAACATTACTTACAGTACTGGGTTTAAGGATTTTTTTTAGATATAAAGCAAAGACAGGTCTTCATGGACTGTAACTTCTAGAATTAAAATACATGCAAAGTACATAAGACTTTAATAAGGAAAACAAGAAGATATTACAAGCTCAAGCAAACATCCTTCACATATCACGTGATGCAACATTGCCATCTTTACTCTGATGGTAATATGCTCATCAAGAATGCTGTGTCCACTCTGGACTCACTTACTGTCTACACATCAGCAGAAACATCCCTGTACCAGGCAGGTCTGACTGCTTTATGAGGAAGAGCAACGGGACAGAGTCAGGGAAGTTGTTGACTTGAACTGAGGCCTAAGCAGCCCCATGCAATCACCTCTTAGCAGAAGAGCTCGGGCATAACCTGCATAATCTGGAGTTCTTTCTCTTGTTCTTGTGTGTGTGGAGAGTTAATTCTTCAGGATAATAGCATTTACAGCAGTGTTGTTACAGTGAGAAGGAATTTGGAGAACCCTGGGTAAACAGCAAGCTGGCCTTTTTCAAATATGTAACAGAAAGAAACTGGGGATCTTGATGCTGCCCAGTCTGAAGTACAGAAGGCAGATGGAGAGAGAGAATATCTGTGTGGCACAAAAGTACCAAAAAAGAGCTCTAGCACTGGGCTGTCTCATTACAAAAAGCAAAACTGTTACAATCTTGTCTGGAACAGTGAAGATAACCCAAGAGCTTGCTGTGAAATGCTCACAGATATTTTCTCTTTATTTTGCGGGTGAGAATGGAGAGGACAAGAATTCTTATTTTTGACCTAAATTCACTCTTGTTGAAGTCAAATTGCTCTGCTCTCTTCAGAATTATTTTGTTATAGCACAAAACAGGGACAATTGTATTCGGCCCCATTCTGATGCTGTCTTCCTAGTGTCACCTCTGACGGAATAATATCAGGTAATTTCACACTTCAGAAATGGTTGCGTAGAGTAATTTGCTTTGAAAGAACTTATTTTTGCTACTTTAATACAGTCTCTTTTATTTTCAAAGGTATTTACATGCAGGCTGTAGGTTGCATTCAGCAAAGTCTTGAATTTTCAAAAATAGTCATGTGAGCAGGCCCATTGTCACTACCAGATCATTGGGGTCTAGGTGTGAGAATCCAGCAGGAACACAAATTCCTTCTTTAAAGCCTAAAGCACTCACCTGTGCTTTGAGCTGCCTTTATAAGTCCTTTCTTTAAGGCTTCCCGTAGCCAAGGCTTCATCTGGAAATTTTCTTCTTCCCCTACTAAAGAGACAACCAAATTGGGAGCAGGTAGCTTCCATTTGTTGAGCATAACTTCAAATATAATTCCAGGGTGAATGGTACTCGGGACCTTCATAAACTTCAGCAAACACAAGAAAAACCCAATGAATAACAGTAAGACAGAAAGATACAGTAAAGAGTCTGTTCATGGTAAATGCAGAGGGAAATTACCTAGATATTTAAGAGAAAATTATTTGAGCAAGAATTGACAGAGAACTAAATACTTGAATGAATTTAGCAGACTTCTGTGTAATTGCCATGTCACTAATCGGGTCAATTCCATGGGTTAGTTCTGTGTTGCAGACTGACAAATCGCACTCTCCCTTAGAGCTTCCTCTTGAACTGCCTTCAGATCCGTGGCAGTCTAGCTAAGCCAACAAATTTCGTAGGCGTTTTTTGTTTCTGCACAAGCTGAAATATTTGCCTGGTTTTATGTCTGTTTTTCAAGGACACGTTACATGAATCTATTGCTTCTTCCAGTTCTGTATATATTTCGGCTTTGTGCTTAAGACCTTGTGATGAAACAAAATCTTGAGGCAGATTTCAGGAATTCCTAGGAATTCCTTCTGCTCTAGCACTAATGTATGCAGGGGACTAGTGAGGAGGTGGGTTTGTCCATATACATCCCTCCCTGCCTATCAGCAGAACAGAGAGAGAACTTGAAGAAAAACCTTGAAACAGGTTTTATGAAAGGATGTTTAAAATGTAAAAATCCATAGTGATTAGTTTTTGGCAGGTTAAAACAGGGAAAGGATGCAAAATGATGGAAGCAGGGCATATAACTGATTTTTCTTTTAAAGGGAAAAGTAATCACCTGTACTTGTATCGTGTAATTGCAAATGAAGTTATTGATTTCTGCATATTAAAGGGCCATACTTTAAATCACATTCATGTTCAGGAAGGCATGGTCCCTACTTGGGGTACATTTAATGTCTCTGCATTTAATGCTAACAACTGACAGCTGAACAACAACAGTGGTGTTAAAGGGTTAAAACTCCTCAGTGCCCTTACCTTTCCATGTTTCTTCCCAGAAGCTGTGAAGTCTATTTCTCCTATGCAGTACGGTAGCTCTCTTTTGAAAGCTTCCTCTTTGTCACTGCTGCAGAGCTTTGTTTCCATTTCCTCCACTGAATTCATAAAGTGATTGAGCACCAGTGGACCTAGATGTTCACTGAGATGCCAGAAAGCTGGAAATGAGAAGCCATTGAAAGTGGAGAGGCCACAAAATCCATTAAAATATATCTAGATGAGTTTTTAGTCAAACATTTTACTTTTTTACTATCGCGCCTGTAATGTTTAGCTGAAATTGGAGGTCTTTGTACCAAATGTCAGATGCTGTGTACAGAAGGCAGATTCCACACCAACACTATGTAACTTAAGGTATAAAAAGGCATGAAGAAATAAGGCTTCCTGAACTCTCTTTCAGCAGACAGAAAGCTGAGTTGCAAGGTGCGAGATGCTGCAATCTCAGAGCCCAAAGGTGACTCTGATTCTACGGAAGAGAAAGAGGAGTCTCAGCCACAAACACTTTCAAGCAAGAGTGGAGCAGTGTCAGTGAGCGTCTGAGTCATGGTTTCTTGCTGTCACTGTGCCTCGTGCTGCTCTGACTTATCTTACCTGATGTGAATGCTAAATAACCAAGTGATGACGTTGTGTTTGTCTGGAGATGCTTTAGGAGAGGTTTAGTCTCTGCTTCCTTTAGGAATAGGCTATTTATTTGTAAGCCCAAGTATTTAAGGCCAGGCTGTCCTGGAACAAAGGTCATATGGCAAGAGTTGCTCTTCTGCATTACATGAGACACTGGAAAGGTCTACCGGCTTTTCCTATGTTCCATTTTCACTGAACTGACAGAATTATGATCAAAAAAATACAGATTTAAACTTGTACGCCTTATTTTGATTATTTTCAAAACAAAAGCAATGAAATAGCTCTCTCCCCTCCACCTTCAGCTGCATGTTGAACTACATAGTCAGTCTTTAAAAAAAAAATCCTTGTGACACTAAGCCAGCAATGGTAATCAACACTGCATTAATTTTTATTTCCTAGTCCAAGAGATTTGCTGTGGGATTGAGAGTGGGTCAAACCAGCAAGTCTCTTGTGGGTCTATTAGGATGCTCCAGTAGAGGGAGCAAGCCCTCCAGCTGTTCCCTCGGGCTGGCAAGTCTCTCGGGAGCCTGAATCCTGCCTGCTTCACCTGTTCCCTCGGGCTGGGAAGTCTCTTGGGAGCCTGTATCCTGGCTGCTTCACCACTGCTGCCTCTGTATTCTCTTCTCCTCTTTTCTGTTTGCTGTGAAAACGTTGTTTGGAGTTGCCTTTTTCCCTACGATCTGCCTCTGAAAAGTGGCGGCGGATCCTCTCGTGATTTGCTTCTCCTACAGCTGTGTCACACCTTTGAATCCACCCCCCAAACTCCTGTCAGAGATCACTGCTTTAAAGATGCTTGTTCTCGTTCTCTCTGCCTACATGCTGCTCACTTCTGGAGAGAACAGAGTGTTTGTTGAGAACACGGAGATAACAGGCTAGTCTGGTTAAGAGTCTTAGCTAAGAGAACTTCTTTTGGATCAATAGTGGTAGTTACAGCAAAGCCCACATTTTTGTCTGAGTCCACTTTTCTGCAGGAGAACTTGCTTTATCTCCTAAGAGCATTGAAAAGAATATTCTGGGAAAAAACCAGTTAATACAGAGTAATAATAACACATTATTTATTACTTATTATTATTTATGTAGAAATCACTTCCTGGAACCTGCTGACAGAACAAAGGATTCTATTAGAAAGAAACTATCCAGAACTGAATTTCCAGGGTACATGTAGTCACCGTTCATCACTGTCCTAGACAGTACACATTTATTTATAGCTACACACGAGCAATGAACTTGAAATAGACAGCAATTTACAAAATAATCCAACGGTAAATTTGTCCTTGAGTGGTTCATTTTAAGTCCATTCTAGATCTTAGCTTGCGAAATTCTCTCATGTGGTTATCTGTGACTTCTCTTTTGGAATAAAGACACCAGTTTGCTGAGATTTATAGGGACCATTCTTATATTTAGTTAATTTTTTTTTTCAGAAATAGCATGTTAATTGATTTTCAGTTTAGGAATTCTGGTTCTCAGTATAATGAGCAACAGTGAAAGAAACAAAAATAGGTAAGATGCACAAACAGAAGTTTTGTTCACAAGCTTTTATGAGGCTGGAAAGTGAGGAAAACACCTGTTAACTGGCAGTTACACGAGGAAGAACTTCTTTACTATGCAGGTGACTGAGCACTGGAACAGATTGTCCAGAGAGGCTGTGGAGTCTCCCTCAGTGGAGACACTCAAGAACCATCTGGACACAATCCTGTACCATGTGCTCTGGGATGACCCTGCTTGAGCAGGGAGGTTGGACCAGATGTCCCACTGTGGTCCCTTCCAACCTGACCCATTCTGGGATCCTATGATTCTGTTTTATTATGAACATTGCAAAATCACCAGAAGAAACCCGGTGCATAAAATGTGTAGATGTGGTTCTTAAGCACAGACTGACCACATTTCACGTTTCCTTACCTCCCTCTATAAGCTGTCTCAGCTTCTGCAGTGTAACCCCTCCCTGTTAGGGGCAGGATCACCAAACACTGCATGGATCTGCTCAGGGGCTGCACCTCACCTTGCCACCACCTTGCTCTGCAGTGCAGCTCCACACTCACCAGTCAGCACGCGGATTGCGTTATGTCCCTAACGTGAGTTCAGAGCAGGATATAATCAGCTCTGTCCTTTCCTCCTGAATTGTCAACACGTCTGTTCTTAAAAAGCATGTGGATATCTCACCCGAAGTCCTCTAACAAGCAAAGTAAGCATGTATCAACAAACTGTGTGATATAATTATGTTTTTTCAGGATGCCTTTCTCTTGGGGATAATTCAGTCTTGTTTGGTTTGGTTTCAGCTTTCACATGAGTCTCTAGTGGTTTCAGGGGCTATTGCTTTGAGACTTGAGGCTGTACTAGATTGCAAGTGTGTCAGGTCACAGTAATTGGGTCAAATCTCTGTGGTGGAAGTCATGACATACCCCTGCAGTCAGCTCAGCCGTGACCAGATTTCGTCACTGTAACGTCACAGCGTGTGGTTTAATTGCAAGGCTCTGGGATAAGCCTGTGCCTTGGGAAAGAATAGACACACAGGCAGAAAGAGGAGGAGAGTCTAAGCACTTTTTGGATGAAAACCAATGGAGGATGACTTCATAATTTTCTCCCTTTCCATATACTATTTTTGATTAAACTTTTTAGAAATTTTCAACTTTTCTTTTATCCTATTATTTAAAGGTTTTCCCCCTGCATTACCTAAGAGAATGCCATTGCATTAAATTTGCATTAATTTAAAAAGGTTACTTACAGTCAAGAGATCAGAAACACTTTGGAGGTGAGGGGAAAAAAACCAAAACACAAAAATTCTGCCTGCCCCAATACGTGCATTCATATTTTAAATTTTGTGTATATATCAAGCAATTTTCCTTTAGTTCTGGTTCACACTTGAGTACATATATTTCTGTATAGGCTGCTGCTACATATCCAAGTTTGTAGGTCAAATTCTGTCCTAGATATTCCGTCGACTACAAATACAAACATCTATGGAAAGAATGTACCTCTAATGATTACCAGATTTGAAATACAACCTAGAAAACTATTTCTAACTAGCAAAGCAAGTTAAGACAATTATGAGGAAAAGACAATTGTCAGTTCCACCTACATCTGGAAATGTGAGTCAATGTCATTTACATTAAGGATGGCCTGGTTAAATCATTCCAGGTGTCAGCCAGTCTCATGAATCATTATTTCTTTAACCTCATAAACGGGAGCTGTAAGAGTTGTACCATTGTGTAAACCGGTGATGCTGGAGCTTGCAGGTCCTAATGCTCTTTAGTCCTTCCTTTTGGATGGTCCTAACTTCTGATTTCTGCATTCGAGATTTCCGCATTCGATACATTTCTGGGATGTAGGAAATTGTCAGGGGGCAGTTGTGATGGCTCTGAGGAAGCTCACGAAGAGAATCCTTGTAGAGATTCCTGTCTAGAGGATTTATCCATAAAAATTGTTGAGATCAGAACCACAGGGAAACATTTTGACTCCTATGTTCCCTCCTTTCTGGGCCTTTCTCCCTCCTGTCTCTGCTTCCTCTCTCCCCTTGCCATGCCTTCTCTCCCCAGCCTCCTTTTCTCCTACAGCTTCTCTCACTGTATCCCCCAGCTTTCCACTGTCTCTTTCCACCTATCATCACTGCCACCTAATCCACTGTGAATGTGCATCTCTGCTTCCTTGTGTGGTAACACAGGACAGATAGTTCACCTCAGAGGGGTGAGAACAATGTGGGTCTGCTTCGCCCTTCCTTTAGATTTTAACCAGGATTAGGCTGTGTCCATGGAAGGAAGAGAGGTCAAGTTTGAGGCTTTCAAACATGTCTTTTGAAAATGGGCCCGGTCAAGGGATGGTTTGACCTCAGTTGTTGTCTGCAAGGGCAATGGCTCCATTAAGAGAGTAGGCGTGTGGTAGTCATTAGCTCACGACTTAGAAGTACTAAGAATTCTCCTTCATACTTGTGTGCTGATCAGCAGGCTGGGACACACCCTGACTCTTAATCACATCAGATTCCTTCACCCACTCAAGGTGTACGTTTGAATATGTAGGTGAAATGATTAAATATAGTAATACAGTAGGCCCAGCATTGTTGATGTTAAACCAGTCACAAAGTCCCCCCTCTCCTTAGCTTCAGTGGCAGATGAGGCAAATATATTGATTTATAAACTTTCAAGGATGCTTTCATGTGGAGCAAAAGAGAACTACACCAGTTCCTGTGTCCTTACCAGTGCAGGGTGAGCCGGTAATCCTAACGAATGTAAACCTCAACTACTGGTCAGAAAAAGAGAGGGCTCACACTAATTGAAGTGCATAGTAAGGGGAAAAACACAGTGGAGACCAATACAATGAACTTCACTTGAGCAGGAACTCTCAGCTTCCAACACATGTAACAGGATCACTTGCTAAACTGCAGCCCTGTTGGGAAGGATCTGAGGGTTGCAGGCAGAGCAGACATGAGTAATGCTGTACTGTTCCTGCAAGAGAGAAATGACACCTAGGACAGCACGAACAGCCTGTGGGAAGTCACTCAGCTGTTCATCAGAACAGCTTTAGCTGCAATATCATGTTTGGGTTTGGGTGCCAGGCTTCAGGGGAAGCTGGAGACCAGTTGGAGAAGGTTTGAGCCAGAGAAACAACAGCAGAGACCTTGTGCTAAAAAGAGAAGGAGAGCTTGGACAAATTAGAATTGTGCTACCAAAAGCAAGGAAGAATGCAGTGAGGGCAAAAGAGAATTTTATAGTCTACCAGTGCAAAAGGATGATAGGAAAGATTTGTTGTTTATATTTGTGGTTAGGACAGCAAGGAACGGGCTCAAGGGAAGAATGGTGTCGAGGCTGTGCAGGGGTACAGTAGTGACCACACTCTGAGGAAGACTTCCTTATAAAGAATGAAACCCTTACTCTGCTGGTTAGGGAACAAGGAAAGCAACCAGACTGCAGCTCTTGATTGCGATGGCATCTCTATGTTGTGACCCAAAGAACCTGACCTTAAACCCTGAGAGCTGGTTATGAATCTGCAGCGCTGATCTTTGAGATACACGCACACTTATGTAACTTTTCCAGTGGAAATGCTCCTGTTGACTTTAGTGCAAGTACTCAGTCCAGGAAGACTGCATCAGTGAGTTTACTGGGCCAGTGCCAGCAACAGTGTAATGGAATTATTTGCTTCCAATAGTAGCCGCATTTTCATTCCTGTTTTGAAATAAAACATACTAAATATTAAGAACAAAGCAGATGCAGAGGATCAGAATAAAGAATACCAGAGAAGTGAAGGGCACAGTAAAGACTATAAATTTCATAATTAATTTTAGCATGTGCTTGAAAAGTGAATTGGATGGACTTTAACTGGTGTGTACATTTAAGTGTGAAGAAACAAAACCAGATCGGGGTAAATGCAGTCGAGAAAGGGAGATAGGAGAAGGTACTAACTAGAATCCAGGAAGGGAAAAATACCTATAATTGCTGTGGGAATATAATACAAAAGTATAATATGAAACAAGAACAAGTATTTGCTACAGAAAATAAATGCATATACATCTGTGTGAGAAACCGATGTGCACACATCTGCGTGCAATTACAAACATTATCTTACTTATATTTATGTTGCAGCTTTGGAAAATGTTTGTCAAGATTTAGCACATTCAAATTCTGGTAAGAATGCATGAAATGTTTCTGCATCACAGCCTAATGACAAAGCAGATCATCTGCCATGATTGCCAAGGAATTGCTAAATAAAGCATAAAGACCTGGAGGGGTGGTGAAATACACCAGCAGAAATCATGCCCAGCTGTCCTGCACAGGGCTTTGTCATGCCTATAGCAAATAAATCTCTGAGAATGGCACAAATAGAAAAAGGGAACAAAAGAAACACGACTGTCAAGACAAGTGCAACTTGAACTATGGTATGCTACACTTCTCTCACGTTCAGACAGGAGGGCTAAGAAAAGCCTTTAACTGCCAGAGATGAGAGCTGGAGGGATGCAAAAATAACCTATGGGAAGGTTTCTCCGTACTTTGACTAGGACAGAGACAGAGAGAGGCTAGTTCAGGTTGGCAGCCTTGAGAACGTGTTTAGTAACCAGAGGTTTTATGAGTTTGCAGACACAGGGCCTGACAGGAAATCAGGAACTTGAATTAAAATCATGGGGAGAAGTAAAGCATAGAAGTGTCCTAGTAAAATAGAAGGGGGTTAAGTTTCCAGGTGTATTTATGTGAATTGGCCCCACTAGAAGCTTTTAAAAATGTCAGGGTTGACAATTTCCTTTCTAGAACAGCAGTTGCTAAAGAATGTTATATCAAGTAATTCTTCTTTACTATATCTATGCGTAGTCAAAAATCAGAACAACTGAATGAAGAGGGAAAAAATTATTTAAAAATCCCCACCAACAAAAGCAAGCTATAAGTAGATGTGTGAGAAGAGAGTCTTGTTACTGAAGGAGCGTAGGCTTTGTTTGAACATTTCTGGAGTATGGCTCTGGAGCCGGATCCTTCCTGTAGTTGCCAAGACACAAGGATGTGAAGCAAACCAACTGTTCGAAGGAGTCCTCCCGTTGTTTTCTAGCAGAGTGGGTAGTGCTTTGGTTTGGGTAGGGTTAGCACCCGAGTCTTTAACAAATGAATGTGCAAAACGCTAATGCAAATATAGGTTCTTGGTCTTTTTTGTTTCTGTCTTCATTTGCTTAACAAAGTGAAGAGGACCAGAGGCTATTTGAATAATGTACTTTTAGTGAATCTGCAGAAATTTGCATTTGGATGTCAGCCAGCAGAATTTCATACAAGTGGATTTATTCTGGGGAGAAAACCTGAGAGGATGGAGAGGTGATAAAAGGGAAATGTAGACATCAGGGAAGTAAACAATGTAAGGAGCAGATGGATCTGATGAGAGACAACACCCAGCAAGGCTGTTCGATGAAAATAAAGGAATTGGCAGTGCTTGCATAGCACGTTGTATATGGGGTGTGCGAGGAGGTTGACACCGGCTTCAAATACTCCTGGACCTTCCCTACTCTGTTCCCACAGCATGGCATGTTACTTTGAAGCTGTGCCAGCACAACTCCTTGTGTGGCCTCACAGTGAATCAGACTGAGTTCACATAAAAAGAACTCATTTTTGCCAGGTCATTTTTCAGCAAAATCAGTTCGCTAATGTGGTGTGCAGCATGCTACACAACTCTCTGGAAATAATGTGCTGAGAAACCACAGCCATAGTTGATGCTGAAAGGAAATACAAGAAATTTGGGATAGTTCCAATTCAAAACAAGTGCTTCAGGAAGGGCAATATACAGACAATGCAGACAAAACCATAAGTGAAAATTTTAGTTGAAACTGGATTGTACGTGGACATGGGCAAATAAATACTGTTGAAAGCAAAGGACACAAAAATACAACTGAAAGCGAAAATATTAGAAAATAGAAAGGACTGCCACTTGGGAAAAGGAAAGACTTGAAATAACTTATGGTGGTTTTCCTCAGATCAGCTTGTTAGGATCTTATAAATCATATTTCTAGAATCTGCAGAAGTTCACAAGTGTTTCTCTTCATGCCAACAGCTGACTTCACAAAATTAGCTCCTAGCATTAAGCTCATACCAATCTTTACAAGCTATGCTAAAATAATCTTTACTTCTTTTCCAGTTTGTCATCTGTGCAATTTTTTTGTTCAATTTCATGCCTGTAGACGTGCATTCTTTTATAGAAAAGAGCAGTTTTTACAGTGGAAAAAACCCTTTTGCCACGTTTCCCTGAGTGGCTACTTTCATGGTCTCATGTTTACAACAGCTTGCTCAGTGCTTCAGGCAAATTTTGTAAGCTTGAAGGGGAAGTATATTCAAAACCAAGAAGATCTTTTGCATAAGCCATATAAAATATACTTTGAGAATTCAAAACCTTAGGAAAATAACTTAGTTTGCTTTGTTTCTTAAATATTACAAAACTGCAGACACAGTTATTAACTTAGTACATTGTGCAAAAATGGTATTGGCAAAATGTTTCATCAGCTGTTCTAAGTTTTTCCTTTGTAAGACATGAATTTCTCTCTGCCTTTTCCATTAACTGCAAGACTGAAGTTGCATTTGGATGTGCCTGTGACTTGCAGAAAACCTTGGACTTGAGCACCTGAGTTCACTGGGCTGTGTTTCACCTTTAGAAATCAGACCCACTGAAGGCACTATGATGTATTTTTTTAATCTTTTTTTTCCCCAGAAATTTGGGGTCCCTGCATACAGCAAGCCTGCCAACCCTAGATTTTAAGTATATGCCTGTTTCCCTATACAAGGAAGCCTCCTCTTTCTTTTTTCTTCTGGCTAGTACTGATGCTTAACCCACAGGTGCAGCAAATCACAGCCAATTTGCTTTTTGGCTCTCTTCCTGGGGTTACTTATCAGATAGGTTCATATCTGATCCAAATGAACCAGGAGTTTATACAACTTCAAGGCACAAAAACGTGTCTAAATTTGGCATAGAGATGAAAATGGTTGACCTAAGGCTTTTAAGGATTGCTCCAGCGTATAGGAGAAAGAGGGACCTTCTTTATTCCTACGTGTTTGGGAAACACAAGAACATCTCTTCCTGCAGCTGAACAAGGAGCCTGTGCTGGTACAGGGATTCAGTGTCTGTCAAACTCACTATGCTTTTTTTCCTCTCTATTTCTACAGTGTATAACAGTGCTGGGGAGGGTTAGGATCTGGAGGGGCAGGGGATGTGTGTGTCCGATACCTGTACATCCAAGGCGCTGTGATGAGAGAAAAAACCAAACCAAAAAAGCACAATATCAATCCAGTTTCTGTAGCTGACACTCTACAGAGAGATGCCATTGCTTCTGGAAGTGCAGGGTTCTGTTTTATCCTCACAGGAATTTAGTTAAAGATCTTGAATGCAGATGCTACGCAGGAACAAGTTTTAATGGGATGCCTTACTCTTACACTTGCCACATGGGCAGGGCTTTTCTCTAGGCAATGGAATACTTAATATGTTATAGGTAAAAGGGGTGATGAATTTTTAGCTGTCACAAAAAGAGATTTTAATAAGTCCCAGTTACTCCAAATAACCCATACGATCAAGATAGAGTAAAACACCCTTAATAATTAAATAAAACCAGAAATATACTTACACAGGTACTTTCTGGTGCTGTCACAAGTTTCCTCAGGCAAGCAAGGAGAAGCTTCCACTAGCCACCCTGACCAGTAAGCTTTTTATTCCTGGAAGTTAAAAGGTTTCACACGTGATGATAGATCCATGAGCCATCTAGTAGGTTATGTCACAGTGTGGGGCTATACAGGAGTCAGCTGAGAACAGCATTTCCGTAGTTACTACAGTGTCAGAGGTGCTCATGTGTGAAATTTAACAGAATTCCTATGAATATTTCTCTATAAAGTTGGATGACAACATAGTTGTGGTAAAGCTTTTAAAATTACAAGACTGTGGAGCAATATACTGAGGATATAACAGTGCTCTTTACATTTGTTTAAAAATAAAAGAGCAAAATCCACAAAGATGGACATATAACTTCTAGCTAATGACAGAATGCAAGCTGAGAAAAGATTAAAAAGCCACTTTCTCACTTGCCACACCTCTCATAAAACAATTGAAAACTAGAACCATATGGAATTATGCAAAGTTAATGCAAATTAATACAAAGTTAAAAAGTAGCTATAGAAATGTGTAATTTCTACTATTGCTACCAATATCCTTCATCCTATTCCACATTGACTACTCTAATATTGATGACACTAAAACATATGTAGCTGCATAATATTAAATATAAAACTGTAGTAGGTTACATGCTCATCTGGGGTGGTACTAACTGCCAGATATTGTTTACTTTTATGAAAGTCTTTAAAAGCCTGATTTGAAGATAATAGACTTAGTACTCTGAGAATGCATGTACCTAATTTTATTGACATGAGCAGTTCCCTTGAGCTGCCCCTTAGAACCAAAAAAAGATGCAGAGTTGAAATAATTTACCAGGATGATTTTCACCTTTATCATTTATTGACTTTATTTTTCAAAATTCACTTGGAGAAGAAGCTTTCCCAGATGAAGATGAGTTAATGAAGAATAAATTTAGCCAAACTCTGGTTTGTCAGCATTTCTGGCTGTGTTCCCTGTGATCCTGTCTGAATATATAGAATCTTTACAGGCAGTTGACTGCCTTTTATCAGAAACCATCGAATAAAGAGGGCTTTTTCTACCCTAATTCTCCCATCCAGCATTTAGATAATCAGGTGTTCTGAATGCAATCTTGTAAAATAAAAGTTACATGAAAAGTTTAGAAAAGCAAATATCAGACGCAGAACCGAAGATGTCATCTGCACTCCAAGATACTGTTGGGAATTGTCTTCAAGGGCTGAGGATGAGAACAGCAAATACATGAAAGAAGGCGGCAGAGGAGCACAAAGAAAAGCTGTTAGTGCATATTCGTGTCCTAAACTCATGGGGCTGGTGGGAGACTCCCATAGAGTAGGAAACTACAGTGCAGAAAGCAGAGATCAGGGGTCCACCTCTGTACTTTGCTGTCTCAGAGCTGCATAGTAGATGGCTGCGTGACTGTAATAGTTCTGCAGTCTGCTAATACCAGGCCAAAATAGCCTGCAAGGATCAGCTAAATACATGAGTCTGTGAAGATCATTCCTAGCACAAGCTAAAAAGTTGTCTAAAGAGTGGAGGGAGCAATAGTGGAATGCTGCTGCTGTCTAAATGAAGAGCAGGGCAAATACAGTGAGTCAGCTACCATTTATCTAAGGAAACCAAAGTACTGAACAGAAAAAAACACTGCTGAAAGTGATCACAAAGGACAGCAACACAAAGCTTGTGAAATTAACAATACAGAAATTCTTAAAGTTTTACATATGCTTCATTATTCAGGGGGAAGAGAGAGTGGCAATGATTGGTTTATATCACTGAGGATTACTGGCAGATGGTGCAGGGGAAAGAAAATGTGGACTAAGCAACGATCTCTTCTTGGGTGAATGACAAGCATCTCTTAACATACATAGAATATTTTGTGATCCTACCTGCTGGCTGCCCTCTGCAACAGGCGTGGCCATCCACCTGCAAGGCTGGAGATGCACTGAGGTGGCTTTTATTTGCTGCTGGTCCCTTTTCCTGTTTGGGAAGATGAAGATGTTGCCAGTTTACTCAGCACACTGGTGCCTATGACAATGAAAGTAAACGTTGCTGGTGTAGAATGGTATCAACAGCTCTTCTCTGGGATGGAAATAAGCTCTGTGAAATGGATGGAGATGCAAATAATAAGCACTTTTCTCCAGCAGTAATGGAGCATAGAGGTATCAGGAACAAACAAGCAGGAGTGGACTTAACTGTGAATGTGTTTTCTAAATTAACTTTTCAAATTTTTGCAATAACTTGGATGTTGAGTAACTGCATCAGTAACTAATTCTTCATTCCCTTTGAGAAGAGTCATGTGCTTTCCTAGGCTACAGAAATCTTTAAAAAGTTTCCCAAAGCACAGGTTTGTAGTCAAGGTGCTCTCTTAATAATTTAGGTTTCCAAAGCAACTGTCCACTTATCCTCACTGATAGCTTAAAATTTTGGTGCATAGCATCTCAGCCTTGAAAGTGAATTTGTTTAAGGATTTGTTCTGTATTTAGAGTAAAAAAATTGCATCATGATGCTTCCTTAGGTAACTTGCCTGTGGGCCTTTCTTGATTTATAACAGACCACATTTGGTATAAATTATTGCAGCTCAGTTGACTGCTGTGAATAAAAGCTGCTTTGAAGTAATCAAAGATATGCCCAACTCTTTCATGATTATGGTAATGTGTTTCTTCAAATACTTTTGTCCGTCACTGTCAAAATAAGGGGTATGATTCCTATGTGTTTGTACTGGGGCTTTGGGTTTTCTTGTATGAGTTGATATATGCCATAAATATTCTCTGTCCTTAAAACAGATTTTTCATAGGCTTTAAATTCACCTTTCTTCTGTGACTGTGCATTCCTTTGTGCTTTTTTTCTAAAACATTTAGAAAATGTCTTTCTGATACGTTCCTTTGATTAGACTATAAAATGACATAAACCAGTCAGATATCCAGATCCTATGTGTTCAAGAGAACAGCAGATTTTGGTTCTCTTACAATGACCCACATAATTATTCTGGATTGCTTAAAAATTTCCTTTTTACATCTATATGCCAGTATTTTTTAACTACCCGTGTTTCTGTTAATGCTTATATTTCTAGGAGTATAATTGTGTTAAATTCCATGACATCACAGTCATAAAAAGTCTTCGATGTTTGTTACAGCAGTGACAGTTGCTTGAAGTATAAAACCCTGAAATGAAGAAGGACCCTAATCAAGAAATGTTCTCCGAAAGTGTTGAAGTTACTGGCTATTTTTTTCCAGCCTTGAGTAATGGTTTGTCAGAAAGCAGTAGGTGCTGGGACTGTGAAAGTCACAGCCCAAGCAGAAGTTTCCCTCCGATTCAGACGTGAGTGGTTTGCTTAGGTTAATCTACAGTTAAGGAGCAACACTGGGTCTGAGGCTAAACTGTACCAGACCCTGATTAAGACCATCTCAGTCCCTCCTGGACTATTACTCTGCAAGCGTCTCTGTTGAAATCCTGTACGTCTTTATCTTTTTAAGTACTATTTAAACACCAGTATTCTGTCAGGTTAACTTCTACTTGCACGTTCTCCCTTCTGCTCGAAACAGGTGTGTTTATTATTAACCCGTTTCCTAGACAGTTCCATTAACTTTTCTGGAGAATCCCAGTAAGGCTTGCTGGCCACTCTGACCCATCATCACGCCTGTTCGTCTATCTCCCTTCCTGGTAGCCTTCCAACCTTAATGCCAATCTGCTAAGAGGGAAATAATGCTGCAGTATGAAGATTCATAATTGATTACTATCTTACAGATGCCTGAGATTAAAAATTTTGCAAGCTGCTGAATGCGCCTGCAAATTCATGATGCTGTTTATTCAGCTCTTTCCACTGCCTTGCTCACCCTGCCAGTGTATGTGCAATGAGTTATTACTAACATTCCTTTATCTTATGGGGTGGAACTTTCATTGGAATGTTCATTGCATTGAACTACGTCTTCTAACAAAATCTGAGTTTCTGCATCCTCAGCAGATTCCCGTTTCTCCCCCTCTGATTATTAAAACCAGCCACTGATGTGGTGATGGGCTGTGTTTGGGGGAATTTTGCGTGCAATGGCTGGCCTGTAACTTAAAAAATCAATGTTATCAGTGACACTGAAATCTTTTACTACGTAGCTGATAAGCCAGGTTATGTCCCTTTCCAAGTCTGTTCACGTGGTGAATTTTCACCAAGAGCAAATGCAAGGAAGAGGAAGAATCTCTGTATGACATCAGCAACAATTTAAGCTTTTATTCGAGTTCGTGTTTCCATTCAAAACACAACATCTTGATTAAAAATGCCACTGTTCTTAGTTCTGTCTGCACTCCAGAATTTTGTGCGCTGTTACAAAGCATCCCTGCCTTTATAGTGACTGTTCCTGCTTCTCTTCTTCCCCAGCAAATCCGAGTGCTTAACCCACAACCACATTCATCATCACGGCCTCAAAGGAGGGCAGTGCTATTATCCCATTTACAAACTGAGAACCTGAGGCACAGATAAGAACAATGACACGCCAGAGGTCACACAGGAAGTCTGTGGGAGAACTGGGTGCTGAACTCTGGTCATTCGAGTCCGAGGGTAGAGACTGGAGCTTTCCTCTTCGACGAGGCACTAAAAAGACTTTCTTAAATTCAATATATTTACAGGAATTTGATAATCTTTTTGACAGCTTCCTATTATTCATGATACAACTATTGATAATGTATCAAGTTAGTGCAATTATTCTTCCTTTTTTGTAATGTGGAAATTTTTTTTTTTTTAATTTGCCATTTTTTTAGTAGGAAGAATTATAAACGTTAGGAAAATCTTTTTGTCTGTTACGGCAAGTATCTACCAAAAAAATGAGGTAAAACACCTGTAGCTTTTTAAGCCAGACCAGATAAACTTGACACTTCAGCCACTAGAGGGACCTCCAGGAATAGAATATACAAAAACAGACTACACAAAAACATTTGAAGTGCCTTTAAAGAAAAACAAAAAAGCTTTTCAGACCAAAGCAGTTTTTTATTATGAGGTCTGAAGTAATAGGAAACATAAATTAACTAATTATTTTGTAAATTTTGTCAAGAAAAAGCAGCTTTTCTGCTGGTAGGATATGAGTTTGGTGGGTTGTTTCCTCTTCGCTGACTTAGCGAGGTTAGCACATCTGCTTTGAAGAGGCTTGTAATTTGCCAGTAAGGTTATGGGTTGTTCTTTCGGGCAGTACAAGGCAAACGAAATTACTCTTTCCAGAGTTTCTGAGAAGACTGCGATTTGGATGTGGTGCAGACAGTCTGAAATCAGTAAGCTTATTTTCCCGCTGAGTGGTACTTTAGCAGAGCCCTCAAGTAATGTCAAATTTTAACAGCAGTTTAATAGCCCAATTAACGAATGTTAATGCCTTGCCATGCATGCAAATGGTCTCTAAAAAGTAGTTATGCCACCGCTTGGGTCACTGGGTTTGTGATTAGCCATCAATCAGGGAGACAAGGGTGCTCTAATGTTCCATTTTTCACTTCCGCAAAAATACAGAGGGAGCTGTGGTGTTCCTCTCGCACAAAGTTTTGGGGCTCCGCAAGCTCAGCAGGCTTCAGCTTTGGCTTATCCACTGTAAAACACAAAATCCTGCCGAGCAACTGTGCTTCTCTGACACTGCAGATGAGGACACAGAGATAAGAATTGCAATTAACCCAATTAGAAAACAGTCAGGCATGTCTCTAGAATTTGGCATTAAATCACAATTATGGAACACGTTAAAAGAATTCTTGCAAGACTTTGAATTACATTGCATTGTTTAGCTTTACCTATTAGAATGGTCCTGGGGAGATGAAAACTCTTATTTTGTGAGATGAAAGCAACCTGAAATTCCAGTTTGGCAGAGCCGATTGTTGCACAGGTCTCCTGTGGTCTATCCACTGAGTTTTATAGTTTCCAATTTGTTTGCCTTGAGAGGTTACTCGTTGAGAAAAGGTGTAGTGGCAGGGGAGGAGACATTGCTAGTACCTTTTCTATTACTCTTTGTTGTGTGGTCGGGGTTTTTCTGAGGCATTAGAAAGCTTTTTGATGCATTATTGTTTGAAAAACCTTTGCTTCTGCCACAGAGTTAGCCTTAAATTCCTCGTGTTGCACGTGTTTAACCTCCCACTGAAGTTTTCCAGTGAACTACCTGCAATTAAAGGACACACTCAACCACAGGCTTAACTGTCAGACTGATGATGCTTGACATCAAAAGTGGGTTGCCAAGTGGGTCCTGCTGAAGAAGAATGATTATCTGTCCCATGCCATTCCATACACGTGAGGTGGGATAGTATATGTTACAGATTAACGTGGTCACAGGCAGGAAGTGTTCCTGGAGCAGGAAGAGATTTGGCGATAGCTAGTGATTTCTTTCTCAGCTGCTAAGAGTGAAACCCTTCCTGAAATACCAGGACATCCTTTCATTAAGAGTAGTTCCCTCCATAAGCAACCGTGGGGCAAAAATCTGGAGGATATTTCAGAATTTCAGTTAATTTAATCTGGAATTTACTCAGTAGTGTTATTTGATACTGATTTTAGCCTAACAAAGAGAAGATCAGTAACTAATGTGAGGAGGAGAACTTGCTTTTGATGCAAGGAGATGATGTAACAATCTCTTCATTTGGAGAATGCTGTTAGTCACTCTGCCCTCAGACACGCTGGCCTGTGTAAGAATGCGCACACTGAATCCTGTGTGGCATTGTGTGAGCAAATACCTGCTGAGTCTCATGTGCTCCTGAGATTAAAATACACCACATCTGCCTTAATGATGAAAATGAACGTTGCAGGATTTTGTCAGCCTCTTTAGTTTTCTCTTTTGGAGTAATACCTAAAAGAATCCTTTTCAGTTACAAAAATTGCTGAAAAATTAACAATGTTAAAGGAACTCAGGACAACGGGACACTGCTGGCAGCTGCTGAAACAGACTGGAGAGGTTACACATGCATGGGTTCACAAGTGTATCTGGCACGAGATCTCGTAAAGGTATCCCCTCTTGGTTTTATCAGGCTTCCACAAGTTTTAGATTTTTGTTTTTCCTACTGCCACTCTGTTGAAGATTTAGAAAGAGGTGGGGAGCAAGAAGGAAGTATTGAAAGGGACGTTTCCAAGCTGTGATCCACCAAAGCAGTTCAGTCACAATTCTAGCACCACTTTTTTTTCCTTATTGCCCACGAGCCCTTCTAGGGCTGTGCCCTGAAGTCCTGCTCCTAAACAAGTAAACATTTAGGACCTAACTTCTTCAGACTCACTTACACATGGAAGGTTTTGGTCAGCTAGAGAGCAAATAGAACAGGCTAACATTGTAGAAAAAATTTTGATCTTTATCGACAGAAACCAAAATTCCAGTTGGCTCATACTGGCCTTTCATATAAATTCATTTTTCTTGTTAAGGAACATTAAGAGTCTACCAAGGTTTTTGCCTCAGTCTTTAATGGCAACCTCTCTTCTCGCAGCCTAAGCATAAGCCTAAATATATATGCTCAGAGTCTTTCTTTGCTTTAGGACTTCAAACCTGAGCATTGGTGGACAGTAACATTCTTTCTTGGAACGGCACCAAAATGCTTTAAAAACCTACGAAACAATGTAAACACACACTATAAATGTAGGCATAAGCATGCACTCGGATAGCATTCAAACAGATAATGCTAATCAGGGTTGTCAGCAGGGCTGCATGGCCTCCACACGCCGGATATCTGGTGCATGCCACTCACTATCTCCTGCGGCGTTTCTTCTCTCTACTGCCCAGATTCCTGAACATACTGCATCCACGGTTAAAAATAACCCAACAGTAAACGAAGGGCGGGAATTAAAGGACACTTTAAACTTTCTGAATAGAATACTATCTGCTCTTTTCTGTCTGCTCCGTTTGTCTTGAAAGTGACTGACAGAAAAGCAGGCTGCATAAACACCTGTTGGAAGTGTGTCTTTTTTGACAGGGATTAGTCTATTAAGGAGGTGATTAATTAATGTGATCTCTGACTCGTGATTGATTAACAGCTAACTGGTTAGGTTGCATCTCCTTCGTGAAGTTGTTTCAAGTTCAGGACCATGGGTTTCTTTTTCTTTTCCCACGTCCCATTCTATCTGTAGACATTTAATTGCCACTGAAGGCAGCATTTCAGAACAGCTGAGGCTGTATTGTCCAGTTTTCAGGAAACAATTTACTGAGCATATGATCCAGGACATACTTTGCCCGTCAACCAGGCTGCTGTGATGTCTGTAATTCTTAAGGATGAACATGTCCTGTGTCTTTCACAGCAGCACTTGTCCTAACTACCAGCACTGTACCGTGGTGCTTTTCGAATGATCGGCAAAGGTGTCACATTCCCTAGACATTCTTCCCTCGTACTTCATGATGATACCACTGCTTTTGTTGACTCCCAGGAAGCCTGGACAGCCATGGTTAACCCAAACTGCAGGTAGAGCGATGACAAGGCAACTGTGGATCTTACTGGTCAAGGAAGCTGGTGGAAATTCACTGGAAGGAAGGAGTTGATGGTCGGTGTTTTGGGGACAGGCTGCAGTTCCAAATACATTACACTCTCTGTGTCTGGAGTTTCTGCTGGTGTGCTAAGTTGTTTGACTAGCAGTGCCTGCCAACAGGGAAAACCTGCTGGATTTATACATGAGAAGCATGGATGTATTCTAGAGCCTCTAACAAAGATTTTGCTTAAATTTAAAACCTAAAGATGATTACATAAAAGCATACGAGATGTATATTAATAGATTTGTATTAGTGAAAAATAATGGTAAATAAGATTATCAAGGTGTCCAATGGAAAATACCTACATGTACTCAGAAATTTGTTCTTAATTGAAACTTGAATGAATGAAAATTTGCATACATCTCCCCATCTCCCTACTGGATTGGCTAAGCCATAGTGTTCCCGGGATTTAAAAAGTGAAGCAAACCCTTGTGTCTCTTTCCACTTGCTGTTGCTTTGAATTGCAAGGCTGAGTTTATTTGTCCAACATGTTATTGTTGTGTTTTCAAACTGTTCTTTGTGTTTGAGGTCTAAGTACGTAGTAGTTTTGTAGCTTTTAATAGGAATGTTTTTAAAGCAATGATGAGTCTGTGAGCAGAATTTTTTAATTGATAGAGAATATTTCAGAAGTTTTTGTCATACTTTGCTATATGAAAATATATAAGCAATATAGGACTTTATTTTTAGTTCAGTACTGAGTGACATTTACCTTCATAATTGACTGTGGTTTTATAAGGATGTACTTACTCAGTTCAAATGTGGATTCTCCAGGAAATGGAACACCACAAAATATTTGCTCTAATTCAAGAAAAAGAATTCAAAAATTGAGACAACACAACTCTCTCTTTCCTGTCCTTGAAAACTGTTATTTAATATGTCCTCTACTGTAGCTGGGCAGAAATGGAAGTGGTATTCAGAAAAAACCCCAAACCTAATTCAAACAAAAACCATCCCACAAAGTAATCTAACAGCAAACAAGATGATTTCCATGCCAGAGGAGAACTGGTGCAACCTGTAATTGCAACGTTAAGTGTTAAAGGCTTTCAGAAGACGGAGTACATTCAGATACAAACTGTTTGTTTGAGTCTTAGCTTCCACAGCGAAGTAATCAGGCAAAAGATCAAGGTGTCTCTAACTGGCTACAGCAATTCCTGCTTGTAAACACTCATCAGTGATTTTAGCAGTGTGATCTTGCACGGTACTCCGGCAGGCAAAAAGTGAAAATAGAACATGTAATGAGCATATCTGACTCTGCATGCATAATATCAGCCATAATTGGGTACAGGATAACAGAAACAGATTTTGATTTACTATAGCTCAGTGGTGGGGCTTTCAGAAATAATTTACTAGTCTTGCTCCAATTAAATTACTGGAATTGGGAGCTCTACCGTCAGCTTCACTGGTGTATTATCATCATACTTACAATTTATGACATCTCATATTTAGAATCATAGTCCTCTTAAAGGCTTAAAGATTTAAAACAGTACTCGCAAGCTGTGAATTACAATATCCTGGTTGTTACTCATTTAGCTGCAGTTCTGTAAATACTCAAAGTAGATTGAATTATTATTATTCTAAGAAACAGTTCAGCATAGTAGTTCCACCTTAATATTTAAAGCCCACGTCCTCTTTATTCAATGTATCTTCCTACTCTCTTCACTATCAAGGCCTAGATACCCAGCTCCATAAATATATTTGAACACTCATCTCCCTCCTCTTCCCATTTTTAACTCTTTCATGTATACACCACACTCTCTGGATTTTTTTTCTCTTCTTCCACTTTCATAATTCTGTTGTTTTGTAAAATGAACACAATTAAGATCAAGACACATGGTTACTTAAGAAGGGGAAAAATGGAAATTTCTATTCCCACCTTAAAGTATTAATCTTGAAAATGTTGCAAATTATAATACTGTTTTGGTAACTTAATATACATTAAAGATAATTCTCCCTGCATTCTCATCACTAAGTAGTTATCTATCTGACACTTTTATTTAAGTATGCTCTTGCTTTCACCTATGCCAGATGTGTTTTACCATTCAGTACCTTGAACTAGCTGGCAATCATCTAACAAAATTATTTTTGCTATATAGACTAAATGTTACCATTTATCAGTAACACATTTAAAAATGTAGATTTTGATTAATTGCCTGACTCCAGGGAAAAGGTGTTTAGACATTACCTGAAAACTAATTTTAAATACTTTAAAATTCCTTTATTTGTGATGATTCTTTGAAAGATTTAGCCAACATTTGAATTCCAACCTAAAACCTTATGAAAATATTTCTGTCCTGAAAAACAATTCAATATATTAGGCCATGGAATAGATTTGAGACTTCTTTTGTTTTGCAGTAAAAAATTTACTGAAATAAACTTTAGTTGTTTGTAACAGTTTCTCACGGAACACTGAAGATCAAATTTAGATCTTATTAATTTTCTTCCCTGCTTAGCCATTTAAGTATATAAAACCTCCCTAACTTTTCTTTTGCAAGGAAACTGCGTAAGTAACACAGAAATTCCATTTTCTTAGGTTCAGATAGAGTGGAGTTTCTATTCTCCGTTTTGTTAATCAGTGGATAAAAAGCAACATTATGCCACAATATTTTTTAAAGATTTTGAAAAGTTTTATGAAGAACAACATCATTTACATATGAACATACAGCCTGTCTTTTGGCCGAACTCTGTAGGTTATGTCTTGCAGCTGGCTCCGGGGTAAGGCTCTGTACAAGCCAGACAACCTTGTGTTGGTCTATAAAACAAAGTGGAACACTTACATAAAGAAACACATTTGTTAACTTTAGTATCAAGACTTTATCAGGCTGGCCCTCAAACAGTGAGCCTTCAAGGGTAGCAGTGACATTCTTTCTTCCATTAGCCATTTTTCTTGCAGGCTTGTTGCAAGAAAGAACAGTTTCTCAAAATAGAGAAACCGGGCTCTATTTTGACCAGATAGAGGAAAACTTTCCTTTGAAATGCTGCTTTTATTAAGTTGGTTTGTTCTTCATGCTCTGGCTCTTTTCAGGGGGAAGAGCCTGGTTAGGACGTTGTTGGTTTAGAAACAAGTTTTGCAAAGTCTCGTTTTAACACTTCTGGTTTTGTATCCGTAAGATAGAGCCAGATCCCTCCCGGGTGTAAATCAGTACAAGAGCCCACCCGTCTTTATTGTTTACACTAGTGAAGGATCTTGCCCTGTTCCCCTACAATTCGAGCAGCCTGACATTTGAATGGAACTGCAATTAGCAGGGTTGTTTTTGTTTAACTTTATTTAGCACCTTATCTCCCTGTAACATTCTTGTCCGAGTACCAGTATCAACCATGAACTCAACATAGCTCTTACTAGTGCTGTTCTATTTTGAGCTGGGAGAAAAAACCCAGCAGTCCAGATCAAAGAGCACCTTCCCCTTGGCTCTGGGAATAGAAATCGTTAACTAATTGGTGCAAAAAGCCATGACAAATCGATTCACACCACAGTTAAGGAAGTCATAACTTACTCCACCACACAGGAAAGTTATCCAAGCCCCCAGAATGACCTGTTCTTAACGGCCAAACATATGCAACCTTCCACCGAAATGCTGCTGGTGAGGGACCCAACTCGTAGAGGATGCAGTTCTGCAGAACTGTGTTTGCTGTGTTCTACAGTTTTCCGAGCTCCTCAGCTATTCACTCCCTTCGGTTACAATAACGCGAAGGACTGCAAGACCTGTTGTTGGGGCTCGTAATTCTTGTTACTCATTTTAAAAAGAGCCTCCCGGAGGATTCTGACTCTGGCAGAGCTCTGCTGCTCCCAGGTGCTGAAACTCTGCAAAAAGGAATGGAGCCGCAGGTCCTGAAGGCTTTGGAGGTCCTAAATCTGAAGTACGGGGTTGTACCCAAGAATCTCAAGCCACCCAATGCCACAGTCCTGGGGAACACCGGAGTGGCTGCCAAGGCAGGAAAGACTGCTGGCCTTCTGGGTTGCTGGAAGGCTGCTCCCTGCCCTGGCAGCTCCTCACACAGGTGAGAGGCCACCTCCACGCAACCCTAGCGGTGACAAGAGCACAGGTGACACAGGTGAAGGTCAGCAATTAGGTCAGTGATACTTTTGAGCGTGACACGGAGAGGGACCAGGCGCCACCCGGGGCTCCTGCCGGAGCCGGGCTGGGGC
>VZTD01000060.1:193047-310699 GCA_013397725.1 Rhagologus leucostigma | reverse complement strand
GCTGAGCCGCAGCAGCGTCCAGGGCAGGGTCTACAACTTCTTGGAGCGGCCCACGGGATGGAAGTGCTTCGTGTACCACTTCACCGTGTGAGTACCGCCCCGCTGCCGCCGGGCACCTGCTCCGCGCTCCCGTTACCGCCTCTGGAGCGCTGCCCCGTCGGTGCCGGGGGCTCCGGGGCCGCCCGCGCCCCGAGGGACCGCTGCCGCCGGGCCCCCTCCCAGCGCCCCGCACGGCGCTCGTCCTGTCTCCGGAGGCGGCAGAGCGGCAGCCCCAGCGGCCCCTCGGGCGCGGAGCCTTCCAGACCAGCCCGGTGCTCCGGGCTTGAACATCGTTCAGATACGGTCTTTTGGGCTGTGAGTGGTTTGCGGGTTTTTTTCGCCACAGGTGTGAAGTAAAACAAAAGTCACCCTCTGGGGGCAAGGTTCCCTTTTTAGTTAACAGAAATGCTGTGTCTCAGGTCAGGAGCCCTAAGGTGTACCTATCAGATAGAGCAGGAGCTGGTTTCAGGCAATTTTCTTCAGAAGGCTGCCTGGGGAGTTGAAATAAATTGTTCATACTGAATGTGGAAATGAAGTAGGCAGCAGTGTCATCCATTGTTTATTAATTTTTGATGCGTGACTCCTGCTTTCATGCAGTGACATCTGTGTGATGCCGATGCTCACTGCACAGCAGCAGTTTCTAATTGAACAGGTGCTATTGAACAGGTGCTATCAATTACCAGTGCTGCAGCCGTGATCAGGGGACGATGAGAAACAGGTGGTGCTGCTTTTCCTCGCCCCTCTTATCGCCCCTGGCTCTAACTCCTTGTGCTACCCGTTACGACCGGAAGGAGATGGTGTTTGGAGGGTGTTGTTTAACCGCGGGCAGGTTGAAAATTGCTTTGTCTGTGATACTGTCTATAAAGCGCATTGTCAAATCTAAGCCAGCAAGCGGTAGGTCTGTGGTGCACGAGCATCCCAACAAGTGCCTCCGTGAAAAATCGGTGCCTTTCCATCGAGGTGTTGCTGAAGGCTTGCGTGACCCTTGGGCGACTGGCATGTGTTAAATTGTAAGTATGTTAAATGTAGTGTGTTAAATGTGTCAGGTAGGAACGCGGTGTGTGTTTACTGTATTCATGCACAAACATATGTGTGTACATATATCCATTACATGTATACATGCTTATTCCCACAGCTAGAGGGGAAAGGCGTTTTGTGGTCAAAATCCTAAGACAAAAGACACCAAAGTCAGTTTTTATGATTTCGTTATTGTATTCTGATTTTAAGTTCTATTTCTAAGTAACCGTTATCTAAAGTCAATTCAGGATTTTGTGCTTCTGTTCCACACTTGAGGATTCTGGAGTGTTTAGGTCGTCAGGTTAAGTGGTACCAACTTTATTTTAGTAGAGGGGAAACAGCTGTCCTCTGAGTGTATGTAATTGGGGGATGACTGTGTGCAACTGCTGAGATAATTGTGGGCTCCATTCTCTTTAGCGTTATGATAATGCCATCAGATGAGAAAATGAGTAATGGCCGTAATTATGAAGTGCCTAATAGCTGTGGTTGAACAATGTATAACGCTTTCAGGAATCGGAGCTCCTTTTTTTTTCTCGCTAAAAAGGGGTTTTAGGCAGCCATCTCTTATGGTTTCTGACCTTTCAGGCTTCTCGAATTATGTATAGAAGGGCCAGTAAACTGGTTTCAATATCTTAACTAATCTTCTCTAAATCCTAGCAGCGAGTCTAGGAAAACTCTGAAAAACAAAACCCAAGGTTATATTCCTTTGTCTACTTAAGGTTCTAGCCANTTTTTTTTTTTTTGCAAGTGTTAGCAGTGTGGATTAATCCCACCTGTGCAAGAATTAACATTTTGTAATATGTTTAAGTCATTGCCTGTCTCTCCCCACAACACACATCCATGGTGTAAGCATTAGCCCCAGCATTTCCCCTCTTTCCAGAACTCTTCTGACGCAATGAGGAATGACGGTGGCAGTAAATATTCTCAAGCCTCTTACTAAGGGTTGTTCAAATTCCTTAGGGCACTGAAGAGACAGAAGAGGGTACTTGACACCTTTGTATGTTTCTTGCAAGGCAATCTGCAAGTACCATTTAGGCAGCCTCACTCTGATTCCCACCAGCAGAGGGAATGGAGGCTTTACTGTTCTCAGCCATCCCACTCTCTCCTTCTTTTTGTGGAACATAAGCTTTTGTGCCCGTTAAATCATGGTTTAAGTTACTGATCTTTGGTCCATACTTCTCCAACTGTTTTTCTGAGCTCCCAAAGCAACTTTCTGCTGCACCAAGGAGTGCTCTGTATGGAGTACAATCCCTGCCAGCCAGGTGCTGAGTATTGGCAGATGAATAGTTGCTACAGAGCAGAGGTTTGTTACTAAAATGAACTGTCAAGGCAGATTTGTCCGATTCAGAGAAGCTGTTGTGTGTCAGCATCTGCTCGGGAGGAGGCACGGGACCTGCTTTGTGCAGACAGTTGGTTACAAGGGATGAGGTGCAGAGATGGAAAGGACTTGGCGTCGTAACACACACACACAGAGGTGTGCATGTGCTTCTTTCCCACCGGAGGAAGTACTCGATTGTTCTATTGTCAGCATACAAACAGTCATTCATAGAATGTTAAGCTGGGTTTTACCTCGGGGTGCGCAAGGACCCTGGTTTTTGTCTCTCCTGCCCAAACCAGTTTAAGAAACTGAACTCATTTGCCTGTTGTCGTTTTGACTTCCTCTGCTGTCTGCCTCCTGCTTTATTCTGGGGGCTTTCAGCTGCCTGGGAGGTCTCGGTCGCTGTCCTAAATGTTTAGAGGGGAAGGAAAGGAAACGGGAGTGGTGTTTAAATCAGGGCATAAAGACATAAGCTGAGTAGAGAGCTCTGGCCAAGATCTAGCCCAGCGATGGGCACGACAAGCACTGGAGGCTTAATTCTCTATTTTCTGCAAGGTGTAGAGTGTGTGACCGTGTTCTTAATTATACGCTGGAATTATTACAGTTAGAAGCAACTCCTGGAATAGTCCATGCAACTTGTTCTGGACCTGCGTCTCTGGCTGGTTGTTAAAACACTGTTTATCAAGCGATAAGAGCTACATCTACTGATTGCCTGTCACACCCTTTTCCTGCTCAGGAATCTTTGTCAGTGGTATGTAGAATACTAATAGCTGAGAACTGATACTCAGGATTGATTTTCCTCGCTTTTATATTATATGTTTAGGAAAGAGAAGTTGAACACTGAGCTTTAATCCACAGATTCTAGGTTGGTATGTTTGTTTCATATTGTTTTGATTGCTGTATGTTCTGGTGAGCAGCAAAATACAGCCCTCATGTACCCTTGATTTAAACGGTGGAACCTGGTTGTCTTGCACAGGTGAGGCCAATGACCTGTTTTCTTCTGAATTATTTCTTTCAAAAGGTGTCTGAAATACCTGTTTTCCACTATGCAAAATGTATATTCTCTCTCTTGTTGATGTTTTCAATCTTCCAGAGTAATTTGACACTCCAGTCTCTGATTATATCAATTGAATTCTAGACAGGTCTTTTCTAAGAGTTCTTCTTATTTGCTCACACCAAAAAGGAGAAGCATCTCAAGTGAGCAGAACACGAAATGAATTGCTGTGCATCATTTATACTAGATTTTTGAAGCTTGGGGAAATAGCCTCTGTGGGGAGAAGGAATGGCTAATCAATTAATTTAATAAAGCTATTAATTTACCACTCGAAAAACCTGCCTGAAAGTACTAGCGGAGATGATAGAACCTCTTAGTTCAACTACTTGACCTGGTTTGATTTTGTAATAAATTTCATTTAGATAGATGAAGCATACAATATACACACACTTAATTTTACCAGGGCAAGTAAACTGTGCTTGATGGCTGAGGATTTACATGCGTGGCTTCTGCAAACACAGTTGGTAGTTGCTTGGAGACTCGGACTTGGCAAGCAAGAGCTTGCCCTGTGGCTTGGCTGTATGGCTGGCAATGTCCTGCCAGAGCCACCAAACCTGCCTTGGCTGTCAGGGTGAGGGAATGACTGAGCGCCGCTGTTCTCAGTGACCTTCCAGGCTAGGGCATCTTATCACACTTATCATAGCAGTGCACCTTGAGAGAGCAGCTTTGAGAAGTGACATGTTCTGCAGCCTTAACAAATCAAGTTTTCAGCCCCTCTGAGGAGAGTTGGAAAAAGAAACTTAAATTCTGCCCTCAGAGTGGCCTGCTGAAATCCTTGGCGTACTTCACAACAAGCGAATTTGTCAACTGTTAAAAATAATTATTTTAGATTTAATTGCTCAAGGGAAGAGCTTCTTCTCACCCTCTTAATTTTAAAATAAACATCTTAAAACGTGCCTAAAGAAACTGAGGTTATGAACTGATTTCTCTTGTTCTTGATATGGCAAATAATGACTTTCAGCAGTGTTGACTCCCTGTGTTCTTTGAAGTGTTGGCTGTAACCAGAGGGAACAATTTGGAAACTGATGGACCATTGGTTTGTTCTATTGTGGCAGCTCTCCTTTGTTGCCATGCAAGATAATCAGCTTCTATCTTACCTCTGCGTGCCTGTACCTGGTTCAATTTACTTTGCCTTTGTATAAGTTTGGTTTAATCGGCAATGGTTGTCATTGAGTGTGTTCGAATCCCAAGTTGTTTACATAAGCTTGGACTGGCCAGTGGTTGGGATTTGGAAAACTGGTCTCTGGAAACAGGCAAACTCTCAGAAGCATGGCTGCATGTGCGTGCACACAAAGACAGGAAGTGAGGGTAGATAGACTATTCCAACTGCCTGAATCAGGACTCACAGTAATCAATTCCTAAAGGCAATGCAGTGTTTACACAGTGCTCTTTACATACATTACATTGTGAGAAAAAAGCATAGCTCCAACTTAAAATCCTGTTTTTGCCATGTTTCCAGATGTTCTGCAAACATGCTTCCAAACCTACTGGTTCATACTTGTTGTGTAAACTTGAAGAAAAAAGATCCATAAAATAATTAGTGTGTGCACGTGCTCACACATGACTTTTCTTTGAGACTGAAAAGAGTTTCAAACCAAAGTGCTGCGTTTTTGATATGAACATTTGTATGTTTAGAGATTTTTGTGGCTTGAAATCAGACCTTAAGATTATTACTTGTGTTTTTAAAAAAGGAGACGGAAATCCTCCAAAGTAAGTATGGCTTTTCTAAGTGGAAAGAAAGAAAAATGACATGATCATGGTCATATTCTTTTTGCTGCTGTCAATAGCAGGAAGACCCAGGTTTAGCTTTTTTTGTCTCATCAAGGCTGAGGTAGTTTAGTTGAGGCCAATTTGTAGCAGAGAGAACATCATTGCAACCTAACACTATGTATCTATCAATGTACTTGGTAATAGTTTTATCTGAGAGGAAAAGGGATTGGAAAGCCGACTTTAGGTATTCCCAGAAAGGAGGGATGATCACTGGCCTGCCCCTTGTCATAGATGGTTGTGCATTTAAGACAGTGTGCTCGTGTTTAGGAGTTGCTGCTGCAGGGGCAGCCCTGTTTACTGATCAGCCAAGATACTGAGGTTTGGGCTCTTGGCAGATTTTTGGATGCAGGTGAGACTGAGAAGTGACTAGAGGGTTTTGTTGTTCCCTCCTTATTCTCTGCAATGCTGCAGTGCAGCCCCTTAGCTACAACATTGTGAGCAGGTGCTTCTTTGTGACCTGTGTGATTGAAATAGTATTTTTTGGGTTGGACAGTACAGAGCTTCACACTCTTGCCCTGTTTTCCAATCTGTAACTTGTCAGAAGTTTCATTTTTGCTGTGGGCTGTCTGACTGTCTTGTGACTGAGACCAATCCAAGTTTGTGCCATGAAGACCTCAAGTGACAGTGTAGTTAGAGATCAGAAGGGGTTCCCATTTCTCTCTCCTAGTGGGACAGTAGAAGTTCTTAAGTCAAGAAATGCAGATACAAATAACTGCATAATTGGCTAAAAAAAAAAAAAATTATCCATGTTTACTTAGTAATTGGCTGGCATCAGAAAGAAAAGCAGCATGAGAAACCAGATCCTCTCAATGCCAACACTAGTAAATAACACCTGGAAGCCACTTTGATGTAACCACCATCTTTGCGTTATTTGCACATTCAGTGATTGCTGCATGAAAATTATTGTGGAAATGTATTTTGATCGTTGAAGGGGAAGGAAGGTGAAAAGCTGGGTACATTCTAACTAAAATGCCTTTTGAAGGCACCTCTAACAATAATTGGGAAAATCCAATTTCTGTTCTGAGATGCATAGTGGGCTATGGTTGGCTACTTGAAAAAAAATTCGTTGAGTCAAGGAAGTTCTGTGGGGAGGAAAAAGACTTTGTAATTGTACTGATGTTTAGGTTTTCTAATAACCAGTGGAAGCAGAAGATTGTAAAGTGGCAAACATAATGCTCAGTGAAGGCAGGTTGTGTGCAGTGGAGAAATAAAGAACTATGAAATGCACACATAGAAGTTATGCATTTTTTCAATTTGGGCAGGCTTTCCTGGGATAGGCATTCTCTCTTTTCCTGTCAAACTTCCAGTATGATGTTTCAAGTCCTTCTCTCGTGTTTGCTTTCCTCCAGGAAAAGAGTTATCCTACCTTTAAAAGTTGCACAGGAATGATCTTAAGAAAACCAGTAAGTGCAGTATTCACATTTCTGTGTCTCTGTCAAATGATTGGTTGGGCAATTCTGGCACATTTCCTTGCCTTGGCTCAAGTGCCAGGGAAAAAAACGTGCAAGGCTGTGTAGATAGGCCTCTTTCAAAACTTTCATTGCAGCTGAATCAAGGCTAGAGTTGAGATTCAATTGCAGTGAACTAATTAGGCTGAGCTCCAAATGCCTGAGCGCTGGATGTGTTACAAACAACGGTGCCAACATATGCTGTGGGGAACTGTGCACAGTGCTTAGCTGACTTTAAACTTGGCAGTACCTCATTAATTTGGTGTGTTAATAGATTGTTTAATGTGCATTAGCGGCTGAGCACAAAAGCTGTGAACACTTGCTCATTCAGTTCCAGATGGAAAATAGTGTCTTGTTGTGGGCAAGGTGTTTTCTGCCTGCCAGCAAGAGGTCCAACGTGTCTCAAATGTCTTGGAGAGTTGCCAGATGCAAATAAACCTGGTGGGGAGGCTGAGTTACAGCAGAATGCAGAGACTGGCGAGTTTTTAGGTGCGGTACTAACCCTCCTCGTGCAGTCATGCTTCATCTGGCATAATGGCCTGGGAGAGCCATTATAATACCAGTCATGGTAATGGGAGAGCACAGGCATTTGCAAGGCTCTGCTACAGGAGTAGTTCCTACCAGGAAGATATATATGTGCGAGCATATTTATATACTCTCTATATATAATAACAGTGGGAGTATTCAAGGCTTTAGTAATCAAATTATTAATAAATTTTACCATATGTTTTTAGACAGTGATTATTTTTTTTATATAAAAAATTCTAAAGCTGCTCTAAATCGAGAGTTTTCTCTGGCTTCCAGACTGTGCATACTTGGAGGACCAGAGAGGTGCTTGGTGTCAGCTTTTCCCTTGTCCGACATGACCAGTTTTTGAGGATATATGGACTTTCTTCTTCTTTTCCCTACTTCACAGTACAGAATGGTAAAATAACAGCTATTTTCTATATTCAAGCAGCTATAGGAAATTGCACACAGTGCAAAGCAGGGCCTGAATAAGTATGTAAGTATAGTGTAAGTAGTTCGAAATAAAAAAAACCTCCAGCACTAGAACTCAATCAAAACCCCCAAAAGAACAACAAAACCTCGCAAACCCCAAAAATACTGTCTCACATTTCCTAAATGGTAGTTTCCTTCCTTAACAACCACACTTTACAGCAGAGAATGTGGAACCTGGAAGCATTACAATAAAACATAGGCACAGGGGAAGCCAATGATTTATTAAAGCTTAGTACAACCAATATGATAAAAGCCAGGTTTTTTTTCCTCTGAACTGCTTTAGTGTCAGAACTGCCAGTTGTGTGAGATAATAAACACACATTTGCTCAAAACTGACTGCATCTCTTTTGAGTTTAAGAAAAAAACATCTGGTACTTTTTGCAAGGAATACATCAAGCACCACCCCTGGAGTTCTATCATTTTGAAAGCGATAAACTGCCAAAAATAGGAAATTATACTGCAGGTTGTTAGGTGGCCTTTAGATATTCCTAGCAAAGTGCCCAGGGTAGGTATTTTTATTTTTTCTCATGTGTTCTTCACAATCAATGTGATGATTTAATATTCCATGAAAAATGTTAACCAAAGTCAAAATAAACCTAGGACGAGGCTTCTGGATCCTTTTAAGTTTCTTGTGCTTCTGCAAATATTGATGTGGGTCTTTGAATTTCATATTAAAGCTCTCAGTAGGAACATGCATCTCACATATGTTTTGCTAATGCCAGTGGATTTATGAGACCTCATTCGACAACACAGTTTTGTCCCATTTGTAATAGAAAACTGAATTTTTTACTCTTAACTATAAAATCCCTCTTTGCATTCTGCTGAGGTTATTTTAAAAGTAGATGCTTTGTTATATAACTACACTATTACTTGCTTCAAATGAGAAATATACTGTTTTTAGTGAACTAAGATCTTGGAATAGTAGAAAATATCTTTGTTTATCCTAACAAGGTGTGCTCTTGATCATAGTCTATTAATTTTACTCTTAACACATCCCCCCCAAAAATAGAGCATACATTTTCTTTTGCAGTAATGGGAAATATAATACATATGTTAGAGTAATATTTGGTTTAATTCTTAAGAATTTATCATCATGTGTTTAACTTAGCTATGTGAACAGCTATTTGATTTCTAGTGGGAGCAATTAGTAAAGGTAAAAGGTAAGGACCAACTAGTAAAGAGAAAAACTTGCATATACTCATCTCCAAAATTAGGGCAATTAAAACTACTTGCCAGGCATTGTGCACAGGATGTGTAAAAATAATTTTAAATTATTTTATTTAAAATAAGGCTTTTTTTTTTTCTGAAACAGTTGCATCTTACAGTGATAATTCTGTATGAACTTTCAGTTTGTCCAAATGACTGTTGTCTCTTGTCTGTAGTAAATACGTTAAATCACATAACATTTCTATGCAGGTTTTTTACCATCTCCCCAGAAGTTTCGTTGTAGATCTCTAATAATTAGTGGTCTTCCCTTTGTTGCTCCCTACTTGTATGTGTTTTAGACTGGGCAAGGACACAGGCTTGTCTCTTTTGTTTAGACCAGAGTGTGGTCACCCTTGCAATAAGCTGCTCACTGTCAGACAGCTGGAGCTGACACAAGGAAACTGGGCAGGCTTGGATGTGTAGAAATCCAGTGCTCAGAAGTTGCTGGTTTCCTCTGCAAACCTACAATGAATTCCTGAAATCTCAGAGACACCTAAATTATTTCAATATTTTACGATATTTTTTTATTGCAGTGCTAATATTGCATACTTTTGTATGGGTTGGAAAGTAAAGAAAATTGAGTCACAGTTTGAGGACAGAATGTGAATCACCCACCAGGTAACTTCCTTGGATTCTCTCCAAAGACACCAGGTTTAATAGCAGAGGCAAGGATTGCAGAGCTCTTGCTCATCACTTTTACAGCAAAGGCTGAGGTCCTTGTCGTGAATATATTTTCTTTCTGCAGAGTAAGGAATTGCCTTCAAAGAATATGTGTGTTCCTGCAGCAGCTACCCCCTTCCCCATGTCATCTAAAAATGAGCTGGAATTGGCTGGAGTCTTCTTTTCCACAATAAGCTGGAGGGCACCACAGCTGAAGTAAAGGTGCCTTGTCTCTTGTACGGATGTTGACAAGTAGAGCAAAGGAGAATGAACGCAGGAAATGATTGCTGCTGCTAATCTCATTCTTACACCCTTCAAATGCCTGTGCTCAATTGTTTTTGCAGGGCAGTGGAGATTAGGGAAGAGACAAGAGCAAAGATCTTCCATCCTGTGGCTTCAAGAAATAGAGAATGTCCTGTGCTGATCCTGTTAAGAATCAGTGGTGTTTGTCTTCTGTACAACGGCTTTATCTGATCTTTACAAACTTCAGCAAATAAGGTCCTATTTTTTCTCCCTAATATAGATCTAGTTGAGGCTATTTGTTTTTCAGTCCTGTCTTAGAAGACACTAAAATGTGGTCAAACCTGACAATGAGTAAATAACTAAACATGTATTGATTTATTGTAGTGTGAGTAAACTTCATGTGATTGTATGCTGTTATCTTAGCTGTGACCCAGAAAGTATGGATAATTTGTTCTCTCAGCACTTCACACAAAATAAACCTGCTCACTTGATGTTTTCTGTGTCAACAGGTCATCCAGCACTCTAGCACTAAGCTGTCTGAGCATCCTGTTTCAACAGCGTGTCAAGTATGACAGGCACAGACATCTAAGTGTTGTTGCACAGTCATGGCAGTTGTATGCCTTCATCATTCTGTTCATTCAAAACAGCTTTTTGTAGATTTTATTTAATTTTGTGACATGATGTTATTTGGGCAACTGCATATTTGAACCACAGAAATGAGAAAAATGCGACAAGAATGAGGGAGAAAACAGGGCTTTTACATGCTGCAGGTTTTGCAGCACATGCTAGGCTGTAGGTGTACTGTGTTGATGCTGACCCTTCTTGGGTGTGTCAATTACTTATTGCACTCTGGTTTTCGAACAGAGGTTATCTCTTGGTGACTTCTGTGGCAGTCTTTTTTTGTGTGACTTTAACAGGAAACATTACACATCTGTCAAGTCTCACTGTAAAGTGAAATAGAGAAATTGAACTGACTGTGAAAATGTGATGTACTATGAGAAGAGCATAACCTCTAGAAATTTTCAGTGGCTGGTACCTGTAGGAGTAAAGGGACACCTGCTTACACCTCTTACATGAAAGAGTGGAGATAACATTCAAGCAGGGTTTTATCCTAGCTGTTAGCCTGTGCTGAGGCTGTCTGCTTTTTCTGAGGAAAGTTTTCTGTCAGATGCCTTTCTCTCGAAAGAAACAGTGCTTGTTTCAGGGAACCTGTATATGATCTGCGTTCGTTGTTATTGAAATAATATGTGCCAAATGCCATGGGATTCTTTTCTTAAGGAATTCTGCTGGAAATGACTTGGTAAGTAATCAAACTGTTTCTAAGTACTTTGAGGAAATCAGTCTGTTTGTTTATACAATGTGTGCTAGCAGTCAATGTCAACTGGTCAAAACCCGCAGCCATGTGTATCTTTAGTTTCCTCCACCTCCCTGTAACAAATGCAATCTGATGATGCTTCTGTCTGATTGCTAAAGTGAGATGCTGTGTGTTCCTTGGAAGTGCAGTGTCTCTCCATCCCCCTCAAACACATCTGTTAGTTTGAAGCACACTTTGTTGTCGCTGTTCTTTTCATATGGTGCCTCTTTTGCCTGCTCCTCACCCTCCCTATGTCTCAGGCGTTTCGGTGTGTAGAAGAGACTTTGTATTCTGTTGAATTTTAGTCACCAGTGGCTGTGAAATACCACAGCCATGGGAAACTTGTGCAGGTTTAGGACAGGAACTGAAGGCAGAAATTAACTCAGTTGGAGTGAAGCATCCCATAGGCAGCAAATGATTAACCAGAATAAAATTTGGCTGCACTGAGATTAGCACATACCTTGTAAATGAAAACTGGTATTATAGGGCATGTCTTTTAAAAGGTATTTAGTAATTGAACTCTGCTTTGAATAAGTGGTTTTCAGAATAGTTAGGATATGGCATGGTAATGAAAGTAGTTTCTTCACTTTTCCTTATCTTGTGATGAACGTAGGGAAGAATGAAATGGTTTTTACAGGATAGTTGTAGGAACAATGCTGCTCTTGCAATACAAGGAAGATAAATAGTCATGGGAAAGCCAGGCAATGTGTGCTTTCTTTCCCGAAATGTAAAGTGACTGCTTTATATTAATGAGCTGAAATAAGTTTGAATTCATGGAATGAAGTGGAAGAAAATAGCTTAGACAATAAGGAATAAGGACCACCTGTAAATTCACTTCTTCCTCACAACTCCTCCAAATGAGTGTTACTGTCTGCCTCGTATCCCTTTATAGAAGAGGAGTGGACAAGAGGAGCTCCATCAACATCCCATGGACCTGAATGAAACCATGAGATTTACTGGCTGTAGCCTTCTCTCCACTTTATATCTCTACTAAGTTTGATACTAATACAGATGGTTTTAAAAGATGTTTCTCTGCTGCTCACCTAGACCTAGATGTGGATTACAACTGAGCTGTGCCTGCTAGATCAGCCTGGGTAAAGCTGTGTTAAGCATGGAGGGAGAGGGAATGCGTGTGCAAACCCCGCACTTGTGCCAGCTGACAGGCTGTGAGCTGGTTCTGGCCCAAAAGCTCGATAGCTGCAGCAGTGCAGAGTTGTGCCTGTGCTGGCAAAGGGCTTATTAGCATAGGTAGGCACCGACAATCCTAGCTGGCACTGGGACCAAAGCCTGACAGAGGTTGTGACTGCACCTAACTGGGTAGATGCACTGCTTTGTGCTATAGCATGATCTTCTAGGGCAGGGATCTTCATGCCTTGTGTGTCCTTACATCATCTAGTGCTGTGGGAATATTTATGGCCTCTAGGATGAAGCAACAATACATGTAGGTAGCCAGTCTGTGCTTCTGAGTTCACCCCGGTACTGCTCTGGTACCTTGGAGCACTTTGCTTTCAGCACCCTTGGATAAGTGTGAATGCAGCGGCATCAGGGACTGGCTGACAATTCTATCATAAATAAGGTTTTTAGCCTTCTTACCCTCTGAGTCACAAGTTCAATGGAAGTTGGAGGCTGTTTGTTCTAGATGTGGTAAATAACGCAATCTGACTGCTCTCTCCTCTGGCACCGGTGTCTAAAGCTGTTATCAGCACTGCTGTGGCATGTTTGATTTAGGGGCAAATTGGCACCTCTCTGACAAGTGCTGGAATGTCCCAGTCTGTCCTTGGGGTGTTGTTGGCATCTTTCACACCAATAAACCCCCATCAACAGTCGTGATCATGGGCAAACAGTAGCCAAGTGTACAAAAGCGCTTATCGCCTGCTAGGCTGTGCATTCATAAAAAGCAAAGCCATAAAAACCTCCACTGGCTGGCAATTCCAGAACTTTCTGTTAGACTTGAAAAGAAGTCCTGGAGAACACAGGCTTCTTATCAGTTTTAATTGCTGGGCAGTGGATGGCTTTCGTTTGTTTAATGTCATCTGGTGTTAGTAACTCTGACAGTGTTGCAGAGATGTTTCTGGCCAGCCGCATTCTGCTGAATGCAAAATTGAATTCAGCAGAAATCCTTTGTTTTCAGGAAGAACTCAGGTTGAACAATTGAATCCAACAGGCAAAGAATTGCAAAAAGGAGAGTGTTAAGAACAGATTGAGTGGAGGTGCCTAGGGCAATGTGAAGATGTTGGGGTTTAGAAGTATAGATGCTGCTATATTGAAATTACTTTTCATTGCTGTTGAAACTAAGTTCTGTATTACCTAATCCTTTTAGATTGCATTTTTCAGTGTTGCAGTAGTGCTTATGCATTTATGCTAAAAATAGAAAAACTTCTGAGTTGATGTTCATTGAATGGTCCTATATTCATGGCACACACTATTAGCCAAAATTCATGCCACCGGTCAGGGAACTGGGCCAGAGATAAAATCACTTTGAACAGTTGCATGAACATGTGTAGATTGGTTTGCCTGTGAGATTTTGTTTTTGAAGTCAGCTTGCTGGATTTGAGCAGTCGTCAGATGCCACGTGATTCTACAACTGCATCAGTAGAAACTGGTAGATGTGCAGGTTCTTGAAATGCCAAGCAAGCATTTTAAATGCAATTAAAAGTGCATCTGAACCACTTTTAAACAAAATAGTAGTAGGAAAGCTTCTTGGATTTTAGCTTGAAAATTACTGTGGAACTGCAACTTTAAAACAAGAAGCTGATATGAAAAAAACCGCGTATTTTATGGCCACTGCCATGGAGCAGATTGACAGCAGTTAGTTAATCAGGAGTAGCTGCAATGGAAACTACTTCTCTGATCTCAGGTCTACTCCGTAAGTAGCAGATGTACCCCATCTGTCTCTGCTGTGGTTTTCACACATGGCTCCTGAAGGTATGTTGGAATGTCCCTAGCTGACTTGGAATGAGACCTGAATTCACTTGCTTTCTGTAGCAGCTTGAAAGTCTTTAAATGAGACTTGACCAGAAAAAAACAATTCTAGGAGTGTGACTGTGGCTGGTTGCATTTAATGCTTCATCCTGTTGTTGAGGTGGTCATGGGAGCCCCTTGTTTTGATGGGTAATTTGTTGGCAACTGTCTATTGCCAAAGAAATTGGGGAAGGGGAGCAAAAATAATATGTAGAACAGTCGTGGTGGCACTTAAAAGAACTGATAATAAGGGCATCCTCATTTTGGTGCCCCCCCCCATGTAAGTGTAGAGAATAGATACCATTGCCTCTTCTAGAAACTCCTACACTTCTGGTAAGTGAAGTAGCAAAGAAAGGACAAATTTTCTATTTTTGTTATTGTTGTATATGTATCTGTCTTCATTTGAAATTCTTTTTTCTTCAGCATTTTTGTTTCTCTATTTTGTGCGTGTGTGTGTCTGAACTTCTTTGGACTCTTCGGAGAGCAGTCATGTATCAGATTAGGAAGAGCAGCAATGAGAAGCTAGAGCAGTTGTTTACTTTCTGTGTTAAAGTCTGTCCACACTTGAAGTGGAAGGAAATTGCTTTTCCTTGTTGCCAGTTGCCAGGATTTGTGTTGGTTTTGGTTTGGGTTTTTTTGTTTGTTTTTTTTTTTTTTTTCTCCTGCATGAGGATTTTCATAGTTGAAACTGCCTTGGCTTATGAAATGCTGAGCTATCGATGTGTCTATAGTTAGCTTATAGAGAGAAATGCTCCTGCTGAAACAATGCATAGCCAAGCTACTGCTGGCTGGCTACTTGTGTATGATTAAACAGAAGCAGGAGCTGGAATCAGTAGATTTTCAAGTGGTCACCAGTTCAAGTCTTTTAATTCGGAGTATCCTGGCGGTGTTACTGTGCTGCTGCCTTTGCTTAGATGGATGGGAGGTGTGGATTTTTTCACTTCTCACTTTGATTTTTCTTTACTGTTTCCTCATATTTGTTAGCTTTTATTTTTCTCATGAAATAGGAAATGTTTACCTTTCAAGAAAAAAGTCTTTCTAAGCATTCATGATTCCAGCCAGGGAATGGATTTGCAGTTTTGTCTACAGCAAGCAGTTCCTGTTACTCATGAAACGGGAGTGGCTTTTTAATAAAGGCATCAGATCTCTGCTATGCAATTACCATAAAATAACCAGTGCAACAATTCTGTGTTGTAAGCAGCTTGACAACCAAATGCTTTTTGAATTGCTTGTGAGCTCTGGTGTGGAAATAAATTCTGAAGAGCAAACTTTAATGCTTAATGCATGCCCTTTTTCTAAATTGGAAAATCTCTCCTTAACCCAGTGTGTAATACAAATGCATCTGCAAACCCAGCCTTGTTAGCCGGGAGACTTGTTGGGAGTTCAAGGAATATGAGCTCTGCGAAGGTATGGTGCACATAGCTGTGAATACCTATTTTGAATAATTGGGTGAACTTTTGCACCTATTGAAAGGCGCCCGGTCTTTCAGGCCTGCAATGATATTAGGTATTCTGTAATCTGCCTTGAGCACAGCTGATCTTTGAAACAATTTTACTGTCAGGTTGGCTTTTTTGTGTGTGTGTGTGTGTGTGTGCAGTGCTTACCAAAAAACCACACTGCTACATGGCGGAGGTTGCTAGGTACTAGGGCAATGCAAACAATAAATAATAGGGATCATGCTGGAGTCTTCTGATGCAGTGTAACATGAGACAGCCTCCACAGTAACTGCTCTTTTTTTGCTAGCCTCAAGCAGAACTATCTTTGAGGCTGGGACACATCCTTTCAAAACAGAGTGCAGTGCATGGAATGAAAGGTATCATAAGCAACTAAAAGACATTAGTAGTGGATGGTTATGAAGGGAACCTTGTTTGGTTCAACTCAGCCCAGTGAGCTGAAGCCTGTGTCCTGGGTAGTGTGTAGCCCTGCAGCCCAACAGCCCAACCACGAGGTTGGGGCTTCTGAGGAACTCAGTTTCTGAGCTCTTCCAGGGAGTTATGCAGGACGACCTGTTTTGCTTCCAGAGATTTTTTTTCTTTAACTTGTATTTCAGTTTTAATTCTTCTCTGTAGGTGGAAGTCTTGCTGATTTCAGTGTGATACAATATTTGAAATGCTGAGTATTTAAAAAAGAGTAATAAAAATTGCTGTATAAGTGTGCATTCCGAGAGTACTTAAGCATACTTTATTCTCTGATGAAATGCACTCTCATTTGTTTTTCGTCATCTTGACCTGTGAGTCAAGGGCCTGTCAAGTGCATGTTTTCTCTGATTGTTAGGAAAAACAGGAGGACATAGAAAGCTGAGGAGAAATACAGAGTGAGGAAGGGGCAGAGGGTTTGTGTAGTACCAGCTAAAGCAGTGCAGTTAAACAGATAAGTTATCAGTGTGGTGGTGAAATTAACCCAACAGGTAGGTTATTAATGAAGAGCACTCCAAGCTCTCAAAACATTGTTGGCCAGATAACTGCAGTAACACACTGGGAAGCACTTGTTTATCATTCTTCCTTTACCATCCTCTTACGTGTTTCCACAGCATAGAAAGTCTCTAGTGTGTGATTAGAGGCTGAGGCAGGGGTGTAAAAGCTTGGAAAGCCTCCTCGGTGTTTGCTGAATGGAGCTACCACACCTAAAGACTGCTGTTTGCATTCTTTTATAATCCTCTAGCTCCTGAGCCATTTAAAAGCTGTGATTTCAGGTGTGTGAAGAAGGCTTTTATGGATCTATTACTATGCAGTTTTCAGGCAGCTGGCAGAAACCATCTCTCTGCTAAGTCTAAAGTCTCAGTAAGTAAGAGGCCCCAAAAATCAAACTAACTCCTCCTCCAAGAAAAATATTCTGCCAAGGTTGACCTTAAAGAAGCCCAGAACCCATCATTAATTTTTGCCTGTATGTTTTCTCACATCCCTTTAAAACATCCGTGCCCCTATAGTGCAGTGACTGTTTATTTATTTGCTGGTGACTGGGCATTGTGTGTGTCCTGTGTGCTCAGAGTGGCACCTGGCTAACTTTTTGCTGGCTGGCAGAGGGTTTTCTTAACTCGGCTTGAATTCGGTGCTGTAAACTTCTGTGCTGCCTGGCAGATAGATTCGCATATGCATGCAATTGCAGTGGAACTCTTATTAGGTTGATCGTCATCTCCCCTTCTCTCCCATTACACACATTTGAAAGTATCCTAAGCTTGAATGTGCTGTCTGCATCACTGTGCCTTAGCTCCTCCTGTGTGTAAATAGGGTTTGAGTCCCTGTGTGAACCTCTTCTTTCCTTTGTTTGGAAGACAGTGCCCAGAAACAGAGGAAAGCAATGTGTTTCCTTTTGGGTCAAACTAAAAATGGGTTTGGAACTCAATATATATATGAAATACTATTAAATCAGGGATATTTTCCGAAGTTTTTACTTGAGAATGCATCAACTGAAGCAAAGATCAGATCCTTTGTGGTGCCTGATGCAAAGAATGAGCAGGCGTTTGGTTTTTGGTACACTTTTGAGTCAGCAAAGCTTCAGGTGGTGATTAGAAATGAACTTAAAGTAGTAGTTGTACTTTTGTATCTAGAATGTAAATAATACATTGTGTGTACTGGACAGATTTTCTAATTGATTTTCATGAACTGTGGGTGACATTTTCATTGCTGCTTAGACAACACAGTTCTGCTGGCAGTTAAAGATATCTGTGCACTTAGGAGTTTGGGGAAAAAACTTGTCCTGAACAGGTCAAAAACAAAGCCTAAATACTGAAGAGGAAAAAAAAAAGTACAAAGCAAGGCAAACCTCTAAAGTCCTTACCTTTGTATTCACTGCTCAGCATTACAGCTGATAGAGAAAAGTAATTAGATGTTGTAGTTATTAATGGCTTCTCTAGTGCATATATTAAATATCTAGAATGTTCTGATTTTGCCACATAGTGATTTTTCTTGCTGGGCTGCGCTGAGACTGAAATCATTAATGTTGTTGACTTAAATCTCGGCAGTTAAAACACTGAAGGTTACCTGTCATTGTGTAATCTTCAGGCATCATTTATTTTTCCCATTTGTTTGGGATGATGGGAAACAGTCATGTTTAAATCTAGATTCAGGGTATACAGTAGCTGAGGTGACAAAGTTGGAGGGAGGAAATAAAATTGTATTGAAATAATCTAGGCTGAATAGCTATGGTTTGTTATTCTTCAGGTACTTAGAGCCAGAACATCCTCCTGAGGCTCTTGTAAAGACAGTTTTGCTGATGGTGAAAACTGACTCAAAACATTAGATTTTTTTAAGAATTATTTTTCTTGAATAACATAAAACCAGAGCCAGAGAAGCTAAATCATGTTTTGCCTACCTTCTGTTTTCTATTTTCATTAGCCGTATTTCTTTTAGGGGAGGGTATATTCGGAGAGAAAAGGAAAAGCAACTAGAAATTCTAGCAGCTTTTTGTCTTGTGATGAGACCTTCTAGAACAATCTGCTCAGTTTAAGCAATTGTGAACTTTTCCCTGTATTAATGAAACAAGTGACACAAAATAAATGCATGGTAATGGTTGAAAAGCCAAAGGATAATTGTTCAACAATTGAAAATCATCCTTAGGTCAGTTGTACATACTTGTGCTCATCTCTTTGAAGAGCTTTGAGTATGCATTCAAGTTCAACCCTTGTATCTTTTAGATCGCAAACAAAAACAATAAACCAACAAAACCCAATCCTCAAGAAAGACAAAAACCTATAGAAAGATTTTTTTCTAGGTTTTTTAAATAAGTATTTGGAACATTTTTGCAGAGGGGTCACAGATAGTCAATTCTTCTTGAGACAAGTGGGATATTAAATGTTTTCTTCTCAAGGCTACCCTAGTGTTCAAGCCCTTTGTTATGTATTTTGTTCTGTGACCCCTAGAAGAGGACCTGATGATGCAGAAATCCCACCAATCCCTAGCAAATAGTGTGGTGCAAATTGCTTTGCAATTCCCTATCTCCTTCTTTTTTGCAGTTGTTTCTTTTCTTAGACTCCTGAGTTCCTCAAAAGAGAGCGTATCTTTCTAATCTGGATGTGCTTGAAGTATGTCTAGTTCAGTGGAGTCCCTGTGCTTTCTTGCCATCCTCTGTGGTTGCAAATAATTTATCGTAGTTTATAAGTGTCTTTTCAAATGACAGCAACAATTAGATGGTGTTTTGGGAAGGCAGCTACGTGAGAAATGGATAAACTGTCCTTCAAAGATGCTCTGCTTTTCCCTGCTTGGTTTGGCGCACCAGTTGTTTAGAATAACCTGTGGGTAACACCTTTTGTTTAACAAGTGTTAGGCAGAAATGACAACAAAGAGTAGCCTTCATTATTCATCTGCTGTGTTAAACATAATGTTCCAGGAATGAGTGAAGAATGCAGTACCTGCAGATAGCAGTCACACACTGAAATTAATTTCAGATGTCTTTTTATCTCCTTTTAGCTGTGGTGGCATCTAGGGACATTGATCATTTGCACTCCTGTAGCACCTAAAAAAGCAAAGCAAAAAGCAAAGCAAAACTACCAAAAAGAAACAAACAAACAAACAAAAAAAAGAGGCAAAAGGTGTCTAAGAACACTTAGAGCTAGCTGCCATTCCTGGCAAGGCAGCCTGCATTAATAAGCTTGGCACTCATCATTTTATGGGTGTATTTTATTGTTTCTACATGTGCGTTTGATTACCCAGAAGACCCTTAGTTTCCTGCCCTCTCAAGGTGGAAAACCGCAACAGTTATAACCATCAGTGTAATCGGACATGCAAACAGTGACCTTGAGTGTGCTGGACTTGCTTCCTTGCTTAATCTGGGAGCTGTTGGTAAAAAGCCATTCAAATAAAACACAAGTTTGAAAGCTGTGTAGGGATCTAGGGGAAACAATGTTACAAGCTGCACTTCACATATTTACTGTTAATGAGTTAATGTTGCAAGTGTTGTGACGAAGGGACAAAGGCTGTTTGCGTCAAGAGTTCCCATGTTGTGTATTTAAACCGAGTGAGGAAGAAGTCTTGTGTGTGAACAATAGCACGTGGCAATAGGACGGGCTGTTCATCTGGGGTATGCTCATCAGGCTAGATTGTTATGGGGTGCTGTCAACACACCTGGGAGGAAAAGATGTGTGGCATTCTGCAAATGGACATGCTCTTGTGTTACTCTGTGAGCTTGGAGGGGTTTTTTTTTTATATCCTTTGTCCCTTGTAAGTATGGTGAGCTCTCTGCCATTTGCGTCTGAAGACCTCAGAGGCCACCACAGCTGCCAGCGTGCTGTGGAGTGATCCATGGTTGCTGTCTTTGCCAGGTTGTGACCATGGTGGATCGGCGTGTACCTGAGCCCATTTCACTGTGTGCACAGTGTCTTTGTAGCTGAGAAATTGTGCAAAAGAGGAACTCGCTTTGAGACGATGAGTTCCTTGACCTAGAGTCAAAACTGCAATGAAGACGGCTTGAGAGACTGAGTGAACAACAGCACATCAAAGAGACAAAGCTAGATGAATTCTTTTTTGATTGCCCGAAAGTTGCATTAATTCCCCAGATATGCTGGGTATTGTTTCCAGAGATACCAAACAGTGATAAATCGTGGGCACCCCCCTGGACTTAGTCGGCATTTATTTAACCCTTCTTAAAGACTACCTAACTCTAAAATATGCTGTTAGAGAGCTGATTAAAATTCAAGACACACTGAAAACCTCCAAATATCCCCCTGTTGAATATTCTCTTCTTGAAAATTTCTGCTTCTCTCTTTTTTTTTAAATTTTCATGGGACATGAAAAGTATTTCGAATTGGACATTTTTCCGCGTTTGCTTGTTCCTTTTGCAGCAGTAACAAATCAGGAGAAAAAAAGGAAAAAAAGTGAGTTTAGAAGACTAGATAATGGGTGAGGGAGAAAATAACATTATCACCAACCTTTTCCCCCTAAAGTTATGGCAGAGACAGAATTTAAATTTCACAGCTTTTTGGGAAAAGCTGCAAGTCTCTTGGACAGGATTTGATCACAGTGTGTGGTGGAATATCTCAAAACTTGACAGAGGCAGTCCCTGGAAGCCTGGAAACTGAACTACTCTTTAAGACCTTTAGGTAGCATCCACTGCCAAAGGAGTGTGTGTTGGAATGTCTGTGGCCTGGCAGTAACCAGGCGGGTCTTCTCTGGAAGAATAACTGGTAGTTGGGAAATTCTTGATGCAATTTTTTTAACCCCTGCAAGTTACCTGACAAGTCTGTCCTGTTTAATCTCAGGCACTTTGTGAGGTCTGCTGGTTAAAGCACATTATATCGACTCTCTTTTCTTTAGTCTGAAATATGGTCTCATTTTTAAGTATACTTTTTCTCTTTTTACCCCTTCTTAACTTTCAGGGTAGCAATTATTGTGATGGGTTGCCATCAACAAATGATGTCTTTCTTAAGAAAAATATCCACTTCCTACAAAATTAATGCATATTTTTTCTATTCTGGTCCCTGTGGGGACTAACAAAGACTGTTTCACATGGGAAGAACAAGGGAGTGACTGTTGCTTCCACACTATATTTGTGCTGGGCCTGTGGACAGAAGTAACAGAACCAGTGACTTTATTCTCATACTAAATCTAACGGACTCATTCATGCGGGGATTTCTCTCCTGGTGGACATAAATTTCCTTTACCAATTCCCAAAATCTGTGGGAAAAGACTGTTAGGATTCTGTGGGACCTGACTGATGTCATCAGTCTTGCACCCTGAATTCTCTGCATCTTTCATGCTAAAAAAATGTTACAAGTTGCAAAATGCCAACAGGGATCTTTCAGGCTGACAGTCTTCTGGATTGCATGGTGACTGATAAGTCACTCAAAGTATTCCTCCAAATGTCTGTGTTGAAGGGAGTAGCTGTTGTATCTTTCTCCCTGATTTTTGGATTCGTGGAGTTCTGTTCTGTACCTTGTCACCCCAGAGATATGAAGCAACAGGATTTCATTCTTTTAGAAATGAGAAGATTAAGTGGGACTAGTTGGAGAAGGATGAGGAAGGGGCTGCCTGTCTTCAGCATGGAAAATTTTTACCTCTCACTTAAATCTTCCTCTGAACTGTATAGAACCAGACAAGGATGTTTGAGTCTATTCTGGGTCAAAGCCCAGGAAACTTGTGAATCTTTTTTGCTTGCATTTCTTTAGAAAGTGTGCTGTGAACTTTATATCCTGAAGAGTCAGTTTCCAGATGGTTTCAGACAGATGAATTTTGTGATGCAAGGGATTTCCTTTTTCCTGATTGCTCCATTGTTGGCTTCTTGCCCTCCTGTCTATGGCTTGGTGGATGTAGCTTTTGCGGGTGAACTTCCAGTGAAGTTGAATGAGTGCAGTTTGTGGCAATCTTAGCTACAGCAGGACACCGAAAATAGGGATGTAGGCTGTGACTTTTTCGGCTGTAGCATAGAGAAAAGTCTCTGCTGTATTCTTTTATTTTGGCTGTTTTGAACATGAGTGCGACATTTATCTTTTTCCAACTGTCAAGGGGACTCTTTACCTGAGTGACGAATCACAGTGACACAGATCATCTCTCTCAGCACCCTCAGACACAATGTGTCTGGTCCCATGTCCTGGTATAGGATGAATTCTCTCAAGTCATCCCTAACTCAGTCTGGTTTTCTTCCTGGTAGCGTGTATTCTCCTTGAACCTTGCTTCCAAGCACAGAGGTCAGGGAGATGTTGCTGGTGGAGTCTGAGGCTAAGAGGGCATTGGGTGCATTGGCTTATCTGTCTCTATGCCATCAAATCCCCCACTCCACTGAGCAATAAGCCTGTGTTTCCCTTTTTTAGTCTTCTGCTACTGGTGTGGCAGAAGCTCTCCTGGATGCCCTTGGCATTGCATCCAAATGCCAACTCTAGCCAAGCTTTGGGAGCCTGTGGCACCTGGTGTTCACAAGCTGTCTCCTGTCCAAGCAGTAACCGGGCCTGGCCCTGTCTAGTTTCCAAGGCTGCTGATATCTGGTGTGCTGAGGGTGATGTCATGGCGTGACAATGGACCACGAGAGGTAAAACTTCAAGTATGTTCTGTGATTTCAGAAAATAAAATAATCCCACAGCTTCTAAAGGAAGTGTGTGCCTGCATATAGCTATGCTGTGGTTTCCCGTTCGGGCTCTGTGCATTTCCACAAACCAAGGTGTCTTTCACCTTTTAAGACTGGAGGTGTGTAGCCGAGAAAAGATAAATTTTGACTTGGGACATTGATCCATAAATTTTAACGTAAGTTTAGAGGTATTCAGTAATTTCCCACAGAGCTTAATCTTTGGTGGAAGAAGTGGTATGGATAAAGCTTTTAATCCTGCTTTTCTTCTGTCCTTAAACATGTAACTAATTTAGCTTTAAGCTTCATTCTGAGTGTTGACAAGGCAGTGGCTAATTGTTCTGTATTGGTGCTACACGATGTGGTAACAATTTAGAATGCTGTATTATCATACACTGAAATGATTGCAGGTCACTCTCTCTTTGTATGGTGTGCATTAATAACTGTGAATCTGTATTTGTGTTGCTTTGGATTAAAGATGGTTTTATTGCTGACTTGGGTAGAATACCTGCACTGGAGTCACAGCTTTAGATTCTCTCTTTTGTTCCCCTTCCCCCAGGATAAAACTGGAAACCCAAACCTTCCTGTCCTTTGCTTGAAGTAAAACATCTTTGATATTTCACGCTCACACTTGATTTCTTGTGTACCTGATAGAGCTTTGAAGATTTGGCACTCTTGATGTCTTTGGGCTTGATCACTGCTCGAATGCTCATTTCCTCATTGCCAAATTCCACAACTTGTTCAGTGTTAACAAGGTCAGAAAGAAATACTGGAAGATTTGCCCATCATAACATTTGAAAGGTCACACGGGTTTGTAACAAGCAAATGAAGCCTCAGCAGATGTTTGCTGCCTTATAATAGGTAGGAATTAATTTATCTCAGTCCAGAATGCTCCTTTGAGGACTTGTCTTGCTGCAGAGACTGAGTGGTGCAAAGGGATCTGTGTAAGTGCCCACTGCAGTGGTGTGACTCTTATTCTAGTGTAAGTAGAGATCTCTGCTTACACAAAATCCTGAATCAAACAGTGGGCTTGTGTGAAAAATTGTGTGCATAATTAATACACTCTTGATATTTGGGAAGTTACTGGAATTGAAACAGCTTCTTCAAAGAACAGGTGCATTTCAACCCTTTGTTAGCTAAATCTCAGTGTATTCATAAAGCAAAAAATCACCTGGCTACAGTGCTACATACTTGTCTTTGATAGAAAACGCTGATTTTTCCCTAATGCTCCAGATTTTGTTACATGCGGTTTTATCTTCAACACAGATTCTTATTTTTCTAGTGTAAGATACAAGGAGTGATACAGGATTCTGGGTCCCTTTTAGCACATGAAACTTACCTAAGTTATTACCATCTTGTTATTTGAGTTACTACTTTGTTTTTTCTTTGATAAATGCAGCCTTGCTCTGCTTGTAAACATACATGCTGCTGCTATAAAGCACTTTTTTCCTTGGTGTTTTTTTTTTTTTAAATTAGATGATTTTGCCCTTTTTCTGTTCTGTTATCATTGCCAGTGGTCTCTCCCCCTTTCAGCTGGTCTCAAGTATAAACTAGATGACTTTGGTTTTTAAGGCCTTCAGCTTATCCGCTCTGTGTAATTTTTTCAATGTCATAAGGTCGATTTAGGAACATTTATCAACTTTTGTTTTTTGATTTCACTCCTTTGAGTAAAATTATCAAGCAAATACTTTCTCCCCATGCTTATGCGTGACTCTATAAGCCTCCTCTAGAAGATGCAAATTTCTTGCTATATAAGCAGCTACATAGCTTGTCATGACAGGAGAATACAGAGATGGATATTAAAAAATAAGATGAGAACCTCTGGCATGGCCAAAGCAGGCAGTCTTTGTCCCACATCCTCCGTGCCCCTGCCCCTCAGGCAGGGTATCTCCTCTTTGCCAAGGTGAGTGATGCATGGGTTGCCGTCTCCATGCAGAGCCCTTCCTGAGAAGATGAGACAGTATGAAGGATGCATATGGATTGGGTCAGGGTCTTTCTTGACAGTGGTCCCAGTTTTTCAGACCTTCCTCTTTGAGCTGGCTGACTAGCAGGGTGCTCAGCATTGGGCACCAGGGGAGGTGGCCAGCAAGCAGGTGGGTGTGCTGGATTTGTTGGTATGCAGCAGCTTTGTCCCTTCTGCTCTGACAACATCTGCAGTGTCCATGCCCAGGCTTGGTGGTGGCGGTACTGGAATTGGGGAATGGCTCAGGGGTGCTGACTTACATTTAAGTCGCACTGGGCAAAGGCAGGAGTCTGCTCTCCCCTTGCCTGCTGGCTTCTTCAGTGCAAAGAGCAGGCCCAGCTGTGTGAAACTTGCTCTTGGAAGCCAGATCCTTGGGGATCTATCTTCAGCTCTGCGTCGCATGCGCTACGTGACCTTGTACAAGTCACCTAATCTCCCTGCTGTTCATTTTTATTTGCTAGCAAATGAAGATGATAATTGCTCCGTGGGTCACTTCAGGGGCAGTTTGCATGCCCTTAGGAAGTAGAAAGTAGCTGGTGTCCACTTTTTTTCTCTTTTTCATTGTTAACCTGACCAAAGCATGTGCTCTGTGCCTGCAGACTTGCAATACATAACATGTAGTGTGCTTTCAGTAAAAGCCAGTCTGGAAGAGCAAGGGAACTATGTGAGATCAGAAAGAATATTGGGGTAGAAGTTATGCGGAACTTTAATTTCTTGGTTCGTAATGTATTTTTGAAGTCTCGGACTTTAATGCATGACAAGTTCATAGCTGGCAAATAAGGAGGTGGTGGAATTCAAGGCAGAAGCAGACCAAGAGAACTAGATACTACTGAATTTCTTTAAAACTTGTGCCCAGAGAAGTTATGGATGCCTCATCCCTAGCAGTATTTAAGGCCAGGCTGGATGGGGCTCTGAGCAACCCGGTCTAGTGGAAGGTGTCCCTGCCCATGGCAGAGGGGCGGAACTGGATGATCTTTAAGGATAAAAAAATTGAAAAGTTAGAATCTTACTTCTTTTTATTAATTTAGACAGCAAGTTCATTAATCAGCACATCTCCTTGGGTTCAAGCACAGCTTCCTGCATACAGAGGAAGGCCAGTTTGATTTTTCAGTTGTGATTAGTGAAACACTTTCTGAAGGAATAGATTCAAGGAAGACATTTGCATGTGAGGCCTGAAAGTCCCATTTCAGAATGCAGTAATTTTTAACCAGAATGCATTGCTTCTTGAACGTGTGCTTTTTTTAATGTTCTGGTAGGGGAAGTCATACCTAAGTTTCTTAAAAGGGCTTTGACACAACTAACTTTGGAAGTGTGTGAGTAATGACATGTAATGAAATATGTGCTCTACCCTTTTTCTGACCTTATATTACTGGAAAAATGTCTTCCTAAAATACACTGGAAATGTCTGCTGAAAATACTTTCTACAATGATTTGAGGTTTTTTAATCACAATGGAAGAAGCTTTTGAAAAGCTGTGCTGCTCTGCAACCATAAAAAATAGAAAGAATGTCCTTAGAAAAAAATTAACTTTAAAAAATAAAGGTCTGTTTAAGTGATCACAACTTTTGACCAGATTTAGTTTTGTGTATTAATTTATGTCCTTAACTAACTAACAAAATTAAATAAATCTTTTACTCATTTTGGTAAAACAACTGTGAATTCTTAAATGCATCAGTACCAGCAGACCTAACTGGAGCTGGGATTCAGGCTGCCTTTGCTGGGCGTACAGAAAGCTGCTGGGAATGGCACTCGTTGTGCGTGAGCTGTGCTGAGCCTTGCAGTTGCTCTGGGGCCATCTGCTGGAGTCTTCCCTCAGGAGCCTCGATTCCTCCACACCTGTGTTTCTCCAGACATAATATGTTTCTCCAGTGAACCTTTTTTTTTCCCCTGACTCTTATGAATGCTTGACTTGAGGCGCTTTCCATCCCCAAACTGATCCTGGGTTCCTCTCTCTTAACCGTGGTAGGGAGCAGCAGCAATTTATCTGATTATTTTTAGGTAAAGGAGTCAGTCTCAAGAAAAAACCCAAACAAACAACCTTTCAAACAGGTGATTTTAATTGATCAAGAAGGAGCCTGTTTCTGGAACTCTCTACTGTGGGAGTGATAATAATATTTTAACTTACGCTTAAGTGGCTGAGGTGAATGAAAAACATCTCTGCCAACTTGAGCAAAGCACAAAAGCTTCATAGATCACTCCTAAAAGTTCAGGGATTGTTGTTTCATATAATGAAAATTCTCACTGTTCAGAATACTTGTGGGGTTTTTGTTTGGTTTCTTCTGTTTTTGATTTTTTGTGTTGAAGTCTATAGTATGAGGGAGTTTGATGCTCAAACACGGGTATTTTGTTTGCTGGTGTGCCCCACTTTTTATGGATCTGCAATACTAGATTTTTCTGAGCTCAAATGTAGAGAGTCATACTAAAAATAATTGGTTTTTATTACAAATATTGTTCTCCCGTAAGTCTGTGTCAGAGATGGATGATGTGAAATTGCATCTTTCTTCCCAATTAAAAACTGATTAGGATATCTCAGAGTAGCATGACTTTATTTTGGTATTTGTTGAGCAATGAGAAATAGTATATAAAAGGAAATCTGGAAAACATTAGGTTTATAAATTAATTGTCCTTAGGTCCATTTTCTAAATTTTGAGACCAGTGGTGCTAGCTGTCTTTTCAAAAAATGATTGTTTTATGGGATAGACACCTTGGTATTTACTTTTTTCCTGACTTTTTTTTATGGTTGTGGCCCTTTGAACAGCAGATAGTCAAAATGTGTATCACCATCTACTGTATTTATCTAAGAAACACTGAAAAAAATATAAACAGTATCTAAGAAACATTAAAGCAGGAGGATTTCACTGGTTCTGAGTTTCTGACGTTCAGGGTTGCTTCAGGTGAAAGTCACACGCAGACTGCAGAGAGCAGGAATCTGCCCAACAATTCCTCGGAGAATGAAAAAAGGAGTACATAGATTAAGAAAGCTCCTTTCCACACATTTTTTTTTCTCTTTTAATTAAGCGTATCCTGTCGGCTGGTCAAGAAATTAATTTGCTCTATCAGATTATGAAACAAATGTTATGTGCTTTGCACATTAGAGATACTTTGTTATTTTCCCCATTCTGCTGCCAAAGACTTTCCAAGCAGAACAATGCTTTTGTTTGTACTGACGAAGGTGAAACTGCAGAGAAAAGAATTCTCCAATGGCACAGGTGCCATTTCAATAATGGCTGTAATCAAACCGTGTCCTTCAGGCTTACTCTGCACTGATGACTTTGGTGTTCCTCAGTCTTCTGCAGCTTTTGAAGTGCTTTGCATCTTTAAAAACAATATTAATCATTGCAGGTCGGGTTTTAACACTGATAAACAGAAAGAGTGACCCCTCTGACCCCTCTGTCTTCAATTAGGCCTGAGCACTTCAAAGAAATTAAGCTCTTTTAGAGAAAAAAAACCCTCTTAATGGTCAGGCTTGAAATTCTGAACTCCATAGGACTCAGCTTGTTCTAAAAAAAAAAATCCATTAAAAATGAAGTTGTGCTTTAATCTGGGCAAGCCTGTTTCTAGAATAATTTGGATATAAGAAGTAAATATTTCATTAAAGCTGCAGCTTCAAAAGGGTAAACTATTTTTATCTTTTGTAATTTTCTTTTATTTGTCTTGTGACTTGCAAGGTGACTGATATGTCCTCAGTATCACAATTTTTGCCTCTTTTTAGTTAGTGTGGAATTTGTCAGTTAGCATAGAATAATGATCCTGAAGCTTCTACTTGACTAACTTCGTAGTTTATAAGTTCACTAGGGATTGATTGGTCAGAAACAATTAGTATCTGTAACTTGAACTACATGTTCAAAACGGATCAGTGCTTTAAGTTAAAAATCTATTAAAAAGAATAATGGCTGAGTTCCTGGATGAAGAACGCACCTGCGAATCTGATACTTACACTGAAGGATTTTATGGATTACTTGATGCATGTGAAGCGTAATGGTTTAATTATGATGCACTTCCAGAAGTGCCTTCAAAATTTTAGGCTGCTTTTAGTAGCTTTTGTTGTAACCACAGAAATCCTTGGTTTTTAAGAAGCAAAGCAGGAAGTTCAGTGTTCTTGATGAGTGATTCTGTGGTGTTTCACTCTGCATATTTCAGCTTTTTCTCTCTCAGTGCAGTGCTATCAGAATCTACAGGATGTTCTTCTAAACAATAAATTCCCATGACTGAAAAGTAAGCTGGTAGAATTAGTAGACCCCAAGAAGCAAATGACTACCAGAGAGGTTTTTATTGAACATCATGGCTGGCAGCCAGTTGTGTAGGTGGAAGGACACACATTAGTGCAGCGTCACACAGAGGTGGCTGAACTTGACGCTGTGGTTTCCTTAGGGTTTTGGATGCTGCTGTAGTGTTGTTAACACTCCTTTAAAATGACTGGTGGTTCAGGGCCAGGAGCAGTATCTTACAGCATAATTTTGCCGTGAGGTCATATGTTACTCGAATGGACGTTGTTGATACATTGGCGGATCATATCAATACATTTTAGACACATTCTGAATGTACTCTTGAAACGGCAGCTTAATCTCAAGGGCACTGAACTTTGACAGAAAGTCATTGTTTGATATTTCCTGGTAGTTTAGCCATGAAATGATGACTTCCAGAAGAGAACCCTTCAAGGTCTGCTTCTCATCAGGCCTTGCCCCCTTGTACTTAGCTTTATGTGTTACGAATTTATGTTTATTATCATTCTTTGCACAGCACCACATATGAAACTAAATGCATACACAGAAATATTGGCACTTTAGAAAGGAATATGCAGAAAATATATGCATTATGGCTTAGTGCCCTAAATTTTTCTGCTGTTTATAAAGCCTAAAGGAGGTGGAATTCTGGAACTCTTTTGAGTCCTAAATTTGTGTAATGTAATATTTTCCGTATCTTAATGTTGTAGATGTACTGCATGCTTTCCTCCATGTAGTTGAAACTATTTAATATTCAAGCTTTTATGTATAACGTTGGGCCTTGCAATGTTAACAATTAACTGGAATTTAATTTATTATTCAAGTCAATGTGCAAAACAGTTGTTTTGCCATTTTTTGACTTCTGTCACTGTTTTCAGAAATGTATTGCATGCTGTTAGCAAGCACTTGTTACGTACAGTTTGAATGCCCCAGTAAGAGCTGTAACACAAATAATTTTATGTCTGTATTAACACTGGAATAGCAGGTGATGCAGTGTGCTCTCAGGCAATGGACTTTTGCTTCCTCATGCTGTCTTGCAATGAGATATCAGAATTATGGTACTGTGGTAGCTTTCCTTTCCTGAGGCTGTGGCCTTCAGATGTGCCACAAAATGTTACCATCTCTCAGGTGTTTTTCATCAATGAATTTTGATAGATCCTTGTTCTGGAAGTTACCTGACAGAATCTGAGATTTCACTACAGGATGAATAGGATTTCTTTTTCCTGCAGCGTCAAAAGACTATTCCCAGAAATGTTTAGATGCCTCGTGGCTTTCAGAGTTGGAAGTGTGTGGGCAGGTGAAAAGTAAAGCACATCTGGCAGCTGGGGGCTGTTACCCACAGCAGAGTTGGTTGTCCAGTTAACAGTTGATTATATTTTTTTATGTTACATAGAGCCACTGTATTCCTGATTAGGAGCCTTTCCTGTAAGGTTTGGTGTATGAAGCATCTAACATCTGTTATTACTTCATCTTAACTTCTCTTACAAGGAACTTCTTTGCTAGTTGAGTGTTCAAGTTTGAAGTCCCGTTTTGAAACTTGTTTTAGGCACTACACCACCTTGAAATGCCTCTTGGATGCAGGCTTCAGAACTTATATTATATATTATAACTTTCTTGAACCATTTTCTCTTAATGTTACCTTGTTTAATTCAGGTCAGGTGGGTTCAAATGATACAGCAGAATTTTCAGCCTTGTGATAGACAACTGGAATTTCCACAAACAGCTAACTTGACTGCTGGAATAAGGGAAATAATTTTCCTCATAATTTTCAGCCTGGAAAACTGTCTATTGTGTGGTGAGGGCACAAAGCTAATGCTCTTTAAGCATAGCATAGATTTCACTTTGGAAATTTAATCTGTTTAGGCTTTTTTGAGGAAATGGAGTATTGAGCATTCCTGTGTTTCATGGCACGTATTTATAGAGATTTTTGTATTTACAGAAAGGCTCTGTCACCATAAAATTAAAAGCTGCCTGTGGCTTTCTAGACTCTCTTAATTCTTTTCTTCCAGGGGCACTTGAACTTTCCATCATGCTGAAAGCAAACTAAGAAGCCAAGTTGCCATAGCTTTCAAGCGTCACATCTTTCCCTCAGCAAATACTTTCTCTCCCCTGGAAATGGAAATACGTCTGTTTGCTGAGTTCCTCTTCTTTCACCTTAGGAATGTTAACCTGTCATGTAGTTTCTCTTCCATGTTTCTAAGCTATAATACATTAAGAGTGCAGTGTTTCTCCCCCCTAGTGCCCCTAGAAAAGTGCAGCTGAGAGCTGAATGTGGAAAAGCTCAAAAGACGATGACAAGACTGATTTCTGTGAAAGCGTCTGTCAACTATACCTTTAAATAATTAAAGCAGAGGGTCATAATGGGAACCCTGGTGAGAGCACTTATCCCAGCTTCAGATCTTTCTCATGGTCTTCATCTTACTTGCTAGCACTGATGAAAGTGCCTTTCAGACACACTGGTTTTAGCAGAAAGGAGCTCAAAAAGGCATTTGGGCGGATCAGGTGAGGAGATAGGCCAGAGTTGCTCAGGTCTGGTATCACTGTTGTGGCATTTGGAGTAAATCACATTAAGTATCTGTCCAGATCAGTAGCTCAAGGCATGATTGCTTCTTCCCCACTTGTGTATTTATCTATTTGTTGATTTTTAGTCCCTTTCACTGTTTCATTCTATTCACAATTGAAGAATAAAGGATGCTGTCAAAAACATCAGTATTGCTTCCCTGTCATGGAGGGGGTTTCAGAGAGCTAGAAATGTGGGTATTTCTTTATGACAGAAACATTTAGAACCCATAAGCTCTGACTGGTACTGCCATACAATTAGCATCCAACTTTCCATGCACTAGTACATCAGGTGTACAAGATTGTGGGATTGTACTTTTCTTCTTTGGTGTAGAGACAATGTTTCCTTTCTTCTGCCTTGCTTTGCTTCTTTGGGGCAGGATACTTACTTAGTTGGCTACCTGCAGTGTCCAGGAGCTGCTCCCTAAGGAAGAAGTCTGTGAGCTGAAAAGTTGAACAAGTCCAGTTTTCTGCAGCATTATAAGATGCATATGCTTTAGAAGTCACAATACCATGTTCTCTGCTCTTTAATGGGGGAGGCAAAATGGTTTGTAGCAGTACTGCTGTGATGAAGGTAAATAGAAGGAAAAAAAAACAGCCAAAAAAACCAGGTAATACATAGAGCTCTTGAATTGCTTTGTCACATGAAGCTAGCAAAATAGTGTTCAGTCAGCCCAAACAAGTGAAACCATTGGAAGTAAATATTGTTACTTGTTTAAAGAAATACTGTGTATTTGAGGAAAGCAATTATTGGAAGTATTTATTTTAAAAAAGAGTATTTAATTTAGAAAGATTTATTTAATTTAGGTTTGATAACAGCAAAGCAGAGGAATAGTCTAGTCTTGGCAATTTTTCAGAAGCTGCGTTTTATAGTCTGAGAACTTTTAGTAATTATCTTTTAATATTTGGATACTAAATTATAGACCAACTGTATAAAACTCCAACTACAAAACAAGTTGTACTTGTATTGTGGCACTCAGTTACTAGAACATTTTTCTTCTCCCTCATTAAAAGAACACATCTCCAGAACTGGCTGATAGAAGATGACATGTTTTTCCCTAGTAAAGCCTGATGTAAAGGAAACGGCAAAAATTCTTTTGATTTCTAGTATTGGGTGATGCGCTTACTGCACGTGTGAACTCACCCCTTCCATGGCTGTTGTGTTGCTGTTGGGGGGGTTTCATGTTAATGATGGGGCACATTGGAAGCTTGTTGTGAGCTGTCTGGGGAGGGCTGATAAATTTTCTGCAGTCCAGTGGTTCACATTGATGCCTTTCCCTGGGCTTAGAATTAAAAGCCAAGCATGGTTAGAGGTGAAAAAGGGTTTTACCTTGGTATTTATTTAAGGATCCTCTGGTGCACCACATCCAGGTAGAAAGCACCCCCGAATGCACACTGAAAATGCACACCCGAAAGATGCGCACCAGGATGCCCACCCCAAGATGCACGCACACGATAATTCGCGTATCCAGTGATAGACCTTGCACATTAGCATATCTATCAAAGATTCCCCAATGAGAGGCTCAAGAGAAGCCCCCGTCCTGAGGAACCTTCCCCCTGGATGGGCCTATCTTGGTTTACAGAATGTGTTCTGGAGAGGACCTTGGTGTCTGGGGCTTTCTGACCCCCAGCTGCAAGGCTTCCAAGATGTTTGGTCTCTTGGCTTAACGGAACTTTGGGTCTAAGCTCATTATCAGGGAATTACAAGTCTGTGGGCTAAAAGCACTAAGGATACATAAAAGCTGTATGAAAGGGTATGTGGGGGTATATGAGAGGGGTACATGAAAAAGCAAAAAATCATCATGGCCTCAACATCTCTCGGTCATGCACTTGTTTTAAAGGTAGCATATTCATTTTCCACTTTCTTGCACAGTACCTATCATTTTTTTCCTGTTAATCCATGCGTGTTCTCAAAGGAACCAATACCTTGTTGCAGGACGCAGTAACATTGCTTTTTGTGAGTAGTTAACCTTTCCTCTTGAAGCATCTTGACGTCTGGTTTGCATTTCTACTGCAATCATAGCCTTTGCCAAGACCTTACATGCCTTTCCTACAATAATTCTGGTGCTGTTTCCTAAATGACTTTTGATTCATTGTGTGCTTTGTGCTTTGGTACACTGCCCATAATTTAAATCATTTTTACAGACTTTAACCTCCCAGAAGAGCCAGGTGAGTGTGATAGAAGCCTTGCCTGTTTAGCTGTATAGTTAACCTATTTTTCGTAGTACAAGACTACCCTGTATTGTATATGATCTTTCTTGTACAATAAAGCTGCTTTCTCACACGAGAGCCAGAAGACAGCATTTCTTTGACAAGGAGTCATGGAGCTGGTTAAAAATTATGCCATTGTTTCCTTCAGGAAGCACCAACTATACTTTGCCTTAGGAGTTGGAACAAATACATGTTAACAGGAAGCTCCATCTGATAGACCTAAGCTAGCACAAACAGAGCATTCGCACTTTGTCTGTTGAAGGGTTTTTGATGGCAAGTGACAGCTGAGAACAGTGACCTGTCTACGAGCTTGACCTGTGTTGGACATAACAGAGAGGAAGCGTGTGTTGGACAGGAAACTGTTGTAGCCAGTTCCTGGAGGGAATCATGCTTCTCTGCATGAATGCAAATGTACTTCCCCTTCTGCTGGGCATCCTCCTGCCACAGAGAAGCTGGAAGATTGGGAGGGGCTGTACCCCTCCTTCCTTCCCCTGCCTCAAAAGCAAAACAGAAAAAGAGAAGACAAATCCTTAGAGGAAAACCATGCAAAGAGCCTGCATGGCCAGAGATTTAAACGCCTATTAAAAAAAAAAAAATATTTGCCCTAAGGTATTTTCTTGGGTATTTATTCTTTTTTAAACTTGTTTCATCTTCAGGTATGGTTTGTGTAGGTTGCTGGTCTCTTAACTCCTTGCTACAGTGATTTTTCTCTTTTTTTCATGCTGATGTGTGAACAGCTACTGTAGTTGATAAAATTAACGCATTATTAGAACTGTTAAAATTGTCTTAAGGTGTAGGCAAAGGGGACTTGAGTACAGGGCTCCCTTCTAATTATGGACCTTCATTAGACCATTCTCTTATAAACAAACTTTTTTTGTTTTTAATGGACTAAGTGATGGAGGACCTCTGGTGTCCACCAGCTGGCTAATTAAATGCTTATTTAGCTTTCTGTTAGTAGCCTGGCACTGTGCTCTGGTATTCCATAGTCATGACAGGATTAGTGTCTTTTGAGTATTCAGTTCTGACTTGAAGCATTCAGCATAAGACCTACATATATGGGGTATTTACTTGCGTGAGTTTCATTAAGGACGTAAGTTTTCTCTGCCTGGTAAAATCCTGCTTCTTTTTTAAATAACCCTGAGTTTCTCGCCTTTAAAAGCACTGTTTGGTATTTGTACTTGACACTATACTTTGATGATGATCCCATAAAATAAATTGCCATCCTATATTAGCTTCCTAGCAATGCTGTTTAGGTTCATAGACTTATTTCTTCTCTTATTGTCAGCTTTCCTTTATTTTACAAGTACTACCTGTTCCCCTTCTTTTACCTTTTCTTAGATCTTTTTTTTCTCAAGCAATCCCAAAATACCTTGAGAGAAAGAACAAAAACCTGGTGCCTCGCTGCAGTAAGAAATTGCTTGATATGGGTTAGTTCTGAAAGTTTTCTTGTTTGCGCTGTGGAAATGACTATGTGGTACTGTGTGAGGTGGTCAGGGATTTTTGTTGACTTATAGAAATATAAACTTGTTGAAGTATTTAATGAGGATTTTCCTGATGTAAATTGAGTAAGGAGTTACTTCGCTGGCATGGAATGCAGCAGAATGTATGACAAAATGAAAGAGTCTTCAGTGTGTCTCTTACCTGAAGCTGTCTGTCTAAAACCTCACTGCAGTAACTCTATTTGTAACCTGGAAAGCGGCATGAAAATGTCCTTTTCTGATACCATTGACCTTTGAGTTCACAGTCTGAAAAGTGTCAGTATGTATAAGCCGTGGGGATGAAAGATGAAATAACAATGCTGTCATATGTTTTAATGAGCTAACGTGAACTGGATATGCAGCAGCATTACAGTTTGCAAATTATGATGATCGGGATAAGAATCTGCCCATGTTTAATCTGTACACTTGTGTTGTTCATTCTCAATGTCATGCTTCCAGTTCTTGTAAAGCTCTATGCTTAGAGGAGGGTACACTTTGTATTACTTTGTTTACCTAAGAAACTTATCACAGTTAGAAGCTTAAATGGCAAAAAAAAGTTATTTACTCTGTAAAAAAACCCACAAACTAACGAAATCCCACAAAACAAAACCACCCCGAGTTACAGGATAGATGACAGATCATGTATGTGACCGAACAAAGCTGTATGTTCAAAGACAGGCAATCCAGTTGTGTAAAAGTAAGGGCAGACAGATTCAAGAAGGAGGCTTAGGTAGAATGTTAAGCACATAGAAGCACACAAAAGACATTTTCATTTTTTGCAGAATATTTCTTTCTTAGTTACAGTCATTTTGTCCAGTAGACAGAGGATGAACTGCAGCTAGCCATTGACCTCAGGCCAAGCAAAAAAAAGCACAGATCCAGCAGTTACCAGCTAAAATAATATTCTCTGTATGTAAGGGTACCGATAGTTGGATACCTTCAAGACTGGTAGCTGTAATGAATAAAAATGGTTAGAAAAACCAGACTTAAGGCAGCTTGTAAGTGACACTGGACAAGGAAAAACTGTCTGTCTTCCTGGATGGTCAGAGCTCAAGTTTATATAAATTGAGCTGAACTTTGCATGTCCCTTCTCATCTATTAAATGTTTTTAAGGTTTCAGCTCAGTTTATAGCCTAATGACAACTTTTTTCTGGTTTATGGAAAGACTCCCAGTGGGAGTATGTAAAGAAACATTGCAAGGAGGAATGAAATCTACCCACATTTTATTACTGGTTTTGATGATAACAGCTGCATGTGCATGAGACTGTATTAATCTGGTGAGTAAGTACTTCCAGCGTGTCTCATGCATCTTTTTTTAAATGTTCCTTGTCATATCACTGGACATATTTTATAAACCTTTATCAGTTCTCCTACCTGTGACATTCACTAAATGAGCATTGTTATCTTTCCATAAGTGGTTTATTGTTCCTTTGATCTTTCTACACATTGTTTCAAGCCACAAAAAAGACATGCTAATGTTCAAAAATCATAGTTAAATATAGAAAAAACTCAGCAGCTCAGGGCTGAAGGCTGCAGAGTACTGATAGCTACCTATAATATGTCAAGTTCCTGCAGCTGCCACTGAGGTCAGGGAAAAAGCCATAGGTCTGTTCCATAAGTCAAAATATATCCTAGAACAGTCAGAAAACATTAAATCCACCTTTAGCTCTTAGTGTATTTCCTATCTGTTGCTAAGTATAGCACATATGCTGGCTGGCTGTGTTCCCTTGTCTCCTCTCCAAAAGAATGATTCTTTTGTGGAAATCCTCTGGCTCCTCAAACCTGTTCAAGACAAAAAAATTACCTGAGTTGTCTGACTGACATAATGAAGCAAGACAAAATCTATTATTTATTAAACGTTGGCCCACATACACACACCTATGCAGATGCTGCCTCGTGTAACTCTTTATACACCTGTGTCTGTGTTCATGCTTTTCTTATTAGAGGGTAGTGTAGCACAGACACACATCCCAAATCCATTTACAGGCTTGGAACGTATGTGAGCTCAAAGTGTGACCGGAGTGCTGCGCGCTGGTGTTGTTTCATGCACACCGAGAGCTCCGCTTCTGTGTCTGGCTCCACCACATATGCAGTGCCTGGGAAAACTGAGCTGAAAAGACAACCAGAGAAACTGGCTTCAAGTAAAATAGAGCTGTCTGAGAGGTAACAGGTCTCCTTGTACTAGTCTATCAAAAACTGAGTCCATGAAAGAAAACATCTGATGCTTTGTAATGTCCGTGCTGCTTTAACAGTGGCGTTGTGGTTTCACGTCAACAAGTATAGAGATGATCAGCCACTTGCAAAACTCTTGGTGTCAAAAAAAACATAGCACTGTTAGATATGACTTAACCACAAATGTAAGTATTTTTGAATGCCTCTACTGATGCAGTAGATGTGACTTGTCTACATGCAAGCAGATGCTCCTTTGTAAGCTGGGAGAGACGATAAGAAAAACTTCGCAGGCTATCTCCTCATCTCTAATGCTTGCTTGGCCCCACAATCACACAGTGAGATCAGAGCTGATGAAAGCCCGAACTCATCACTCTGCTTCCTTTCTTGAAGATGGTCACATTTGTGCGTAGAGGGTAAAAAAGCAATGGGTTTCAAGAGATAAGACTGGTGATTTCCAAGAGATGAAGCCTTGTCTGACTGCTAGAGTTTTGGAAATTCCAATGTCCTGCTGACTGTCTCCTTTAGAGGAAAAATCTACTGTACTGGAGCGGAGTCAGTTGCCCTTTAGTTTGTCTGCTATTTACTGGCTGGATGAAGAGTTTGTGTTTAGCATCTGTATCAAGACAAGTAATTTTTTTGGAAAATGTAGCAATAGCAATCACAGTAAAGTTGATAGTAAGAGTGACAAGGTTATTTTGTGAAAATTGTAATGTTTCCTTTTCTAAGGCTGGCTGGTTGAATTGCCCCAGGATGATTTTTGCATGAGCAAATTCAAGTTTGAGGCAGAGTCTGTCCCTGCAACTGTTGTTTATAACTAACTCCTGTGGACTTGTCTGCTGCCTAGGCAGTAACTGAGGATCTGTGTTCCACTTCTGGCTGAAGAAAGAGGAGATAACTGTCAAAAAAGAGAAAGAAAAAGTAGTGGCAAACTTCCTATTTTCTATTTTACTGGTGCCTCACTCCCTTCTTATACTTCAGAGGTGGAGGAGGAAGCCATCAATACGAAAACAAAAACAGCGTCGGAAGGCAGCAAACAGTAGGCTCGTGCCAGAGGAGGACACCACGTATACTTGTTTAATGTCTTAATTTTTAACGTTCTGTTCCTTATGTGCAATTGATCTAAGCAGAATTGCAATGACGGTGTAACAGAGTGAGTAGGTCAGCTGTGGTGCTGCACTGGCAGCTTGTGCGTGTCATCTCTCTCACGCTAAAGAAACATAAAAGAAGCAGCAGCACCTGACCAAACATCTTTGTTTTGCTTGGCATAATGTGTATTTGTGGTTATGAAGGTGTCTCATGCATCAGCCTGGAAAGAGCACAGCAGTGAATTGCAAAAGCTTTTCTGGAGGTGAAAAAAAAGTAGTAAGACTGAAATGGGTCCATGTGCGTGAAACCCCGTAGAAGTAGGTAGTGGGGTGACTGGCACTTAATGCAGTTCTTATCTCAGCCATCAATTTCTCTAATAGGAACAAGCAAAGAGATTTGGCAAACGATTGACCCTAAGTTTATATTTCTGTAAGTTCGGCACATGAACTTCCAACTTTGATGCTTATTAGGGTTTTGTGTTTGTATAGGAAAAGGACGGAAATGGAATAGTCTTTGCTTTGTTGCCCCCTTGTGGTTTCGTGTGTTGGCTGAGTTAAACTTTCTAACATGTCTACTGCTATTAAGGGATACAGTAAATATGAATTGGTGCTGCTCACATCCCTTGCAACTCATTTGCTTTGAACTGGTAATTCTATGTGTATTGGACTTTGTATTCAGAGAGCCTCAGCTATCTCTGTGCAAATGAACCCATTTATGTTCACATTGTCATGTGTATTGTTCTTATGCAGTTGTGAGAATGTTGCAGACAGAAGGGCTGGACGCTTAGGGAACATTTATTTTATGTTTCAAATGATGGACTTTGCATTCTCCATGCACAGCTTACTTGTGCTTAAGAATGCCCAAAGTTAGATATACAGGGTGAGATGAGAAGACTTTAGAGATGAATTAAACACCCACATACTTAGATTTTGCTTAGGTAAAAGTATACTTTTATAAGGGTACTTGTATTGATACATGATAATCTCTATCCTATTAACTTAATTTCATTATCAATTTGATTTTTTTGCCTAATTCCCTACAAACGTTCTCTCCACTATTTGGTAGTACAATCTCAAAGGTCGTATTTGATCTGAGAGGTCTTTTCCAACCTTAACGATTCTGTGATGCTGGCATCATTTTTCTATGTGTGCTTTGGACTTGCATACACTGTATCTCGAAGCAATCATTGAGCAGTGTAGCATATGCCAACCATAGCACAGTTTTCTTTTCTTGAGTGCTTGGTCTTTCAAAAGATGCACCCAAAGAAGTGCTCTACCTTTATTCACGAGACTTCAGCGGAGCTATGCCAATCTGATGTTCTGGTTTAATACTTCTCTTGAGTTCAGTTTTATTCATTACTTCAATTCTTTTTTGTTGTGGGTTTTTTTGAGTTAAAAAAATGGTTGGCTGTTTTAGAGATCTCTAACAGGGTAGGTGATTTAGTTGCTGGATTTTGGAGCAAATTTCAGCTGAGTGCAAAGGATTGGTGTTGCTTCTCTCAACAGAATGTGAAAAACAGCCCTAACAACTAACTCTGTGTTTAACAAGTGGGTGTTTTCAGTCTTGTTGATTGCTCATGTTATGTTTTTAAAAGAAACATGCAGTTCTTTGGGAACTGGAAGCTGCCTATGCCTATGTGTGGTGGATAGCATCCAGTTTGGGTGTTAAATGGTTTTCTTCCCCAATGTGTTATGTTCCCTTAGGGGAAGCAGCAGCCCTGGGGGGTGGTGGGCACAGCTGAAGCTGCTCAGGGAAGGGGTTTGAAGGCAGAGGCTGCAGGGCTGGGCAGCCTTGCTCCCCAGATGGGGAAAAAGGATTTCTAGGGGGTTACAGACAGCTGGGCTGAGTTTCCTGCAACTCCCTGGCTGTCCCAAATCTTATGTTGGGAACCAGGACCGCCTTCCTAAGGACAAGTATGCGTTTGCAGCCCTGAAAGCCAGTGGCATCCTGGGCTGCATCAAAAGCACCACAGGCAGCAGGCTGAGGGAGGGGGTTCTGCCCCTCTGTGCTGCTCTGGTGAGACCCCACTGCAGTGCTACATCCAGCTCTAGGGTCCCAGCACAGGAAGAACATGGACCTGTTGGAGTGAGTCCAGAGGAGGGGCACCAAGATGATCAGAGGGATGGAGCATCTCCCCTATGAGGAAAGTCCAATAGAATTTGCATTGTTCAGCCTAGAAAAGAGAAGGCTTTGAGGTGACCTAATTGTGGCCTTCCAGTGCCTGAAGGGAGCCTACAGGAAAGATGAGAGAGGGACACGATACGTAATGACAGGACAAGGGGAATGGCTTCATACTGAAAGACAGTAGGTTTAGGTTAGATATTGGGAAAAAAAATCTTTACTGTGAGTGTGGTGAGGCACTGCACAGGTTGCCCATAGAAGCTGTGAATGCGCCATCCCTGGAAGTGTTCAAGGCCAGGTTGGATGGGGCTCTGCTCACCCTGGTTTAGTGGTGGGTGGCTCTGCCCATGGCAGGGGTTTGGAACTAGGTGGAATCAGACCTAGGTTGTGTTTGAAATGCCAAATATCAGAGTTTATTTATTTGGGCCCTTTTAGGCATCAATTATAAAAGACATTATAGGCAGAGCCTGGTAAAGTTTGGCTTAGCTGTGATTTTTTTTTTCAGTTTATTGGACTTTGGAACAGCAAAAAGGCAAATGTTTGAAACATGTTTGGGGGTTGTGTGGTGATTTAGCCATAGTAACCCTTACAATGGGAAAGAGCAAGGAATGCTGTTTTCATGAGGGGCCAGGAAACAGCAAGTCTTAGAGGTAGGCTAAAGCTAGTGTTGTCATGTGGTTTCACTTGATAATGTCCAACGCAAAACCTTAGTGTCTGAAGAGAGATAAACTATCCAACAGGAAGCAGGATCATGCAAAAGTTACCAGCTGTGTTTTGGGATAATACAAAACCAATGACATTTCAGTGTAAACAGATGATTTGTGATGGCATAATTATCTGTTCTTCCTATAGGTTCTTATTACACTGCATTACATTATTTTAATTTTTTAATTTCTTTTTATTTACAGCTTCCTTATTGTGCTGATATGCCTTATCTTCAGCGTGCTTTCTACAATTGAGCAGTATGCAGCTCTTGCTACAGGGACATTATTTTGGATGGTATGTATGTGGACATGAATATGATTGATGTGTGTTCTTAATGTGAAAATTCTGATCTCCTGAGCTAACACCATAGTGAGCAGAATGTCCCTTATGATTTGATTGACAAGAGACTTTTCTACTTTTCCCTCATGAGTCTGTAAAGCCACAGAAACACCAAAACTTATAGTAGCCCAAAAACCAAGTGGTAACCTCTGTGGCCTATACTGAGGACATCTGTGGTGTGTCCAGCACATACAGCTATTCTAGTTAAGCTTGAGTCCCTCCTGTTGCTTGGGTTAATACTTTTTTCAGCCGTACTGAAGACCAGACACCTGGCCGTAGCAGGGGCATAAAGTAAGTGGAAGTCCTTTCATTTAGTTGATGTCATATCCAGCTTTGTTTCAGAAGTGGAAAACTCCTGTATGTCCATTGGCTTTAAGACAACTTGCTCTGCCTGTCTTACGCTCTTTCCCTCCAGCAGAGAAAACGCAGTCGCCATGTGTATAGCACACCAGTGCTGCAGCATAAATGTATCAACAAATGCTTCAGGAGTAAAAGTGTCCTACCAGCTTAGATTTCATCGAAGAGCCTTAGTTTTGAGGTTGGAGAGGCACGATTTTAAACGTGCAAAATTTTATAAATTTGTTTTACCTCACTGGTGGGATACCCCCTGCTAAATCATTGATTTCTTTGTATTTGTAAATACCATTATTTAACTTGTGGAAACACTGTCACTATATTGAGAAAATGCTAACCAGCAATTTAAAATATTTGTTCAAAACGGGTATTGTAGCAAAGCTCCAGTAGTATCATTATGTATATTACCACTATTAACATGAAAAGGTTCACTTAAGACCCCCATCAATTATAATAAATTTTGTCTATTTACCTATTAATTTTGTTGAGGTTCTATACCAAATAAGAATCCTGTAAGAATAAGAATATAGCATATTAAATTTAGTGTCAATCACACTATTTCTATATGAAGTGCCTTCATTGCTGGTGTATTATTTTTAACTAACTTGTAAGATGTTTGAACTTTCAGGTGTAACATAATTAGTGCCAGCTAAGAGCATCCATACATTTATTTCTGCATTCAGTGCAGTTTTTTTGTTTGTTGGTTTTGGATTTGGGTTTGTTTGTTTGTTTGTTTGTTTGTTTGTTTTTTTGTGGTTTGGAGTTTTCTTTTTGTACAGGTTTAAGTTTTTTGGGCTTTTTACTCCATAACTAGTAGGTTTTTTATCCATAACTTCTGCCAGTGTCTGTGATGAATTTAACTTGTGGTAAATTCTCACTCATCTTTGCAATATATCATGATATTTTACATGCGTGTTGTCTCGGTGAAACAACTCCTAGTGACCACATAGCTAGTAAGGTTTCATTCCCTGCCCCCACCCTGTGAAATCATGGAGCTTGTTTTTGTTTGTTCATCCTGTGTGCAGCGTATGTTGTTTGTATCCAGGTAATACAGGCAGTGTAAGGTGCATGCAAAGCATTCAGGATTACACTCAGTGTGTGTAATATCCAGTATGGATTGTGTATTTCAGCTATTCTGTATTATCTTGCTCTCTAAGTAGTGAGAGAATTGGTGAATGATGAATCAGTGTTCCTGTTCTACATAGTGAGAAAAACTGTGGTTAATTCCTAAAACTGAAATCCTACTGTCATGGTTTTTATGGGAAATAAGCAGTTGTCTGTTTGTTTAGTATTGGCACAGTCTGATAATTGTTTTCTTAAAGGATTAACTGTGGTAACTTTGATGAAATCTATGGGGATTATGGGCAGCCATCAGTCCAAAGCAGTAGATGGGCCAATGTGCTCTCTGCTCTATCCAGTTTCAGTGGGACTTTCCAAGGAGTTGTGGCATCTTGAAACACAAATATAAATGTCAGAATCTCATTCTTGTTGGTGTCTACCTAGCAAAATTTCCTGTTACTGTTTCTTATTTCGTAAGAGATTTTTCTTTGACTTTAAGATAGCATTTCAAGTTGTCGAAAATAGATGTAAGTGAATTCTTAGGGGGGATTTAACCACAGAGGGCTGGTTGAAGAGAGACTGAAAAATGGAAAGAAGGAAGTAAAATAAAGTGTAACAGCATGTAGGGGGTTAAGCCACAAAACAGGAAAAGACAGAGTGCAAGTTTCCAAACCAAGTGGTGCTGTAAGGACAAATGAAAGCTTAGGAGAGCACGCTTTCTACTGCTCTGCGGTAGGAATTAGTTTCTTTTTTGTGTCTATAGAAGGATTTTGAATTATTTGACAATAGCGACTTTTATTTGGAGCCAGACAATTCCAGTAGGTAGTATTGTCGTTGTCGGTGAGCAAAGGAGGACAAGCAACTTGATTAACAAATTAACACTAAGTGAGAGAGAGCTCAAAGGAGCAGCATTGTACCAGGAACCTACCAGGAGTATGGGAATCCTGAAGATGGCTTTTGCTTGGGCTTAACTGGCAGTGAGAATGGAGAAACTTCGGCCGCGTGGAGTTTGTGATTTGAGACCTCAAGTAATCCCATGGAACTGGAGTTGCATGGCATTGAAGATATGCATTGAGAAAAGAACAGAATGTGTTCCTCCTGACTGGAAAACTAATTAAACAAGACCATTAAAAGCACTCACAATTAATAGCTATACTGCTTTATTTCCTTCAAATAGCCAAAGTATTTGGCACTGAGCCTGTAAAATATCTGAGCACCTGCATAATTTCAGTAGGTAGACTTTTTGAAAGCAGAGAGCCTAGTCACACTGAAGTTACAGATAGAAGCTGTGTGCCTGCCCTTTTTCATGAAAAAGAATTTCATGTTTCACTAATATAGTCATACAAGATATTACAATAATATGAAAATAAAAGCTAAAAAAGTTGTTGCTATTATATGTATATATTATTTTGATTTTATTCTGGAGCTGCTTGTCTTAAAATATCAGCTCCTGCAGCACGAAACAGATGATGTTATGCTATCGATAATTTTAAAGCATTAAAAAACGCTTCTATTTCTCATAAAAGCAAGAAAAACGCAAGCTTAACATTGGAAAAATAAACAAGGGCAAGTTTATATGTGTTCCAAGTGGTGTTCCAGATTTAGACAAAAAGCTTACAATTAGCTGCTGAATCTTTCTCTACTTGTCACCACACTTCACAAGGCAAAGAGCCTTGATGAAAGCTATACCTAAATGCAGTTGTAATAGGAGATTAGGAGAGAATTGGCCTTTTGTTCGTTTCCAGAATGCGGTGAAAACTGTTTAAATTTGCATGTGTTTATTTTCTCTTTTTTTCACTAGATGGTGCTGTCGGAGGGGTTTGACTCCAGTTTCTCGTTGGCACTTGCCCAGCGTGAGCTGGAGTCTGAGCCAAGACTGTGAAAGCATCATCATTTTGAAGAGTCCTGTGTACACTTGGCCCGTGTGAAATAGTGGTGCGGGAGAGCTTTTGCCATGACTCATAAAGAGAATGTGGTATATCTGTGTAAAAATTGATTTTGAGACTACAATGTCTAAACTATGGAAAAAAGTAGTGCAGAGATGTATGTTCCCAGAGAGGCCGTATTTTTCTTTTATTTTCATAAGCAAGGATTTTATGGTGCCAGAACACAGCAGAGTGCTGTTATCTCAGCATGATCTAAGAAAATCCAAGTGCCTGATCCAAGGGGATTAAATATTCTGCTGAACCAAGGGATATTTAGTGTGCCTGAAAAAGCTATTTTCTGGTAGGAATCTCATTTCAATATTGATTCCAACGAAATAAAAAGACAAAAAAAAGGCTATGTTTTTATGAAGAAAGTATAAGCTCTTTCCAGCTTTCTGTTTTGAATTCGTTTTCTACTTTAGCATACTCCTTACCGAAGACATTAAACAATATTTAAACTTCAAAAAATACAAATTAAGATGAAGAGGCAATAGTTTTCATTTGTTAGCATTTACTTTACTGGCATTGGAATTATTCCTGCAATTATGAGAAACTGGCACAGAGTCCAGGCCCATAGGAAATCTAGTTTATATTGCTTTTTTTAATATAATGTTTTGTTTCAGGTATAAACCTTGTTTTTTGTTTGCTGGACTGTTTTGTGGGTCTTGTGAGAAAGAAGAAGGGAAATACCTACAGCTTTTGCTTCTGAAGGTGGTCTTCACAGAGAATGCACAGTTTAAAGGGGTTCCAGCATTTTTCTTTCCTGATTATCTTCCTTGCTTAAGAAGGCCAAAATGCAGACTCGCGCTCTACCTCGGTGCATTTTCATTCTTTTGAAAAATTAAATGGTTTAATATCTGTAAAGGGTGCCTGGTGATAGCTTTACAGACTGATCTAGTCTACAGACTCTGAACAACTTTAGCTGAGAAAGTGAGAAATTTGTCTTTGTAACCTCAGCAGTGTCCCCTGGTCTGACCCAAAGTGAGGCCAGCTGGTGGAGAAGATGTGTCTAGTGGCTTTCTGGTCTTTAATCCTTTTCCTTTGTTGGACCTGCAGAAAGACCTGTCCAGAGAGTCACTCACTGCAGCCTTTCCTTTCTGTCGCTCCACTGACAGCTGAAGTGGAGAATCCCAGCTTTCAGTCCAAGTTGGCTTCTTTACATTTTAGTTTGTAGGAACAAAGCCAGCTGTGAGTGATTTGAAGGCTCAGAAAACATGATTAGAAATTAAAATCAGTAACAGTATAAGGAGTAGCTGGAACAGGGATCTTTCCCTGAATCTGCACCCAGGTATTTCTGGCTGTACTTCAGCCCCTGATTGTGATGTTTATGGTGGAGCTGTGCTGGTAGATAACGTGAGTGCTTCTAATCTGCCTCACTGCAAAATCAGCTGCGTTGGTTTGAAATGTTGCTGGTAGTAAGATCTTAACTTGTTCCAGCTGTTCTCAAAGCAATCCCTTGTCAACTCCCCTGGCCTGCAGAGGAGAGTTATGTGTTTAATGTAAATGTGATGTTAAAAGGATTTAATTCATTTGGTTCAGAAGGTTGCGTGAACATGCTTAAATTCTGCTTTATGTCCATTCTGAGCAGGTCAAAGGGATCCAAATCAGATGCTTCTAAAGTGGAAATAAGGCTGTCTGCTAGGGGCAGCAGAACCAATTTCATTAAATGGATGCTTTTCTATTGCAAAAAAAAAAAATTAAAGGCAAGCCTCTTGGTCTGGTTTGGTGTAGATGAAATCTAAGTTAAGGAGGAATGCAAGGGAGGAATGAAGAGGTGATATGGAATGAAAGCATGCTAAGACCAGTAAGGGAGAGGTGAGCTGGTTTTGTTTCGACATGTGCTAAAAATCAAACGCTTGTAGAAGGGCGCTGGAGTTTCCCTTTAAGATCTGCAGAGGGCAGCATTGGACTGCGCTGTGCTCTCTTGGGGTGGCTGGTTCTGACCTTGGATGGTGTCCTGAACTAGATAAAAATATATTTTGGAAGAAGTGAGCTCTTAATAAAGAAATGTTTTTTCACACGGGCTTGGGGAATTTTATATGAGTAATTAGCAACGATAATTTGTGGAGAGAGAGATGGGAGAAAAGGGCCATGTAAACGTTGGTGCCAGAGAAAACTGTGGCAACTTTGTGGTGGTAGCCACAAAATTCATGCCATTTGGTCTACTTTATTGCTCATCGTGTGGATGGCTTTTAGGAAAAAAAAAAGAGAACAATTAAAGCTTTCAGTGAAATGAATTGGGCAAGTGTTTGCATGGAGGAGAAAGGAAAAAGTTTTTAAACTTGTTAATACACTGAAAGACTTCCAGTATGTTATGCCCTGCCAGGTATGCTCTTGGTATTGTTAGATGTTTCCTGTTCAGCTGGGATAAAACAAAAGGTTTATTTGTCTAAATTTCTCTAAAGTTACCACCAAGAATGGCCTTTAGATGTATGTGATAAGAATAAGCAGCAATTTTTATGGAAAAACCCACACCTCTTTTTACATGTATCCCATATATTTCATCTAGAAGGTCCAAACATTGTGGGTTTGAATTCTTATTTTAGTCTGCTACAATGGAGTGGCTTGGATGTAGAAAATTGATTACTTCTGTTTCTGCCTTTTCTAAGAACTCTGAAGAGAAAAAACCCCTTTCCTGGGATTTCTGTACCTGGAGTTGTGTGGTGGCATAACTGAACACTGTCATTTAAAATAAAGTCTGCAACTACATCACTGTGCATGCAGGAATCAGAATTTAGCATTTATCCCCTTTGGAATGAGGAGTACCAGGCGTTTGCCGGGACTCAAACTCTGAAGACCAAGACGGGCTCTGGGAAGAGTGACCTTCCTTGAGTTGAGGGTGGGGCTGGTGACAGATTGTGGGCCAGCACAAGCCACCGGTGATGGATTGGTGCCGTCTGCTGGCCGCTTGGTGGCCCACATGATCTGACATGGTGATCTCCCTCCCTGGCAGGGCGGGGGTCTTTGCCAGAGACTGAAATGAGCAGGGTGCCACGTTGTCCTTTTGCACAGAGCAAGCGTCCCAGACTGTCATATATGAGTAATGCGGTAATGTGAAAGTTTTCAGGAAACATTGCTTTTAAATTGTATGCAGGGTTTTGATAAATAGGGGATATGTTCTCTGGGGTTGTGGTTTTTCACCTGTTCTCAAGAGCTCGTGTTTGCTCTCATAAATCACACAGTAGACCAGTGGTTTGTTTCTTTATTTTTAAGAATAGGTCCATTCCAATAAATTGTGTTCAAAGGGGCAGCTAAGAAAATGCCATCACTGAAAAAGGCAAATTTTAGTCACAGTTACATTTATTAGTCACTTTTGTCAAGCTTCCTACTTAAGAGTTAAAGTTTGACTAAACTTTTCTGGGGTGTAAATCCCATGTCAAACTTGGAACATTTGCTTGGTAAACTCCAAAAGCAACATAGTAAACATATTTTCTTTGAAATTATACATATTTCTCGCTATTTATTATTTTAGTAAACAGGCAGAGTAATACAAATTCCATCTTGGAAAAAAAATTTAAAACTGTGGAATACTGGTGCATGGTATAGCCAAGCAGTGAAAAGAAAGATTTTTAAATTTAGGGTTTATCTGGATTAGTGCGTAATGTTTGCAGTGACAGGTGTTTCCTTTATGCTTTGCCTAAATGTCTGGAAAGTAGTTTGTCATTAAGTGCTACATTCAGTGTGTATCTCAATTTCAGTATAACTGGAGGGTCTCTGGCTTTGTTAGGTCCTTGTTTTCACATCTGACCTCAGCCAGCTGGAGTCTATTGTTTTAAGCGTAATGTAACAGCTGACATAACATAACGGATATCAAGCCGAAAAACTGAAACAGTGCAGCGAACTGAGGCAAAGGGAGGGGAAAGGGAGAAGCTGGGAGGAGAGACAGGGGCAAAACTAGCTTCATGATTCAAAGTGGAAGCTTGCCGGCTTGTTTTCCCAGGGGGAATTAGCTAGGAAATAATGGGATGAGTCTGTTGAAGTTCTATTTGCAATTGATTACATATGATAGACTACTGAGACAGGTTTGAATTTGCCAGCTGTCACTAGCTGGTGGCTCCTGAATGGCTTTAAGTGGCCCTTGGTAGGCAAAACTGGAATAAACTCTGCAGGTGTGGTGTAATTGTAGTGCAGAAAAGCAGTGAGTGCCAGTGCCTTAGAAGAAAGGAGGTTCCAGGAGTTCATAGAGAGAAAATAACTTAAATTGAATGCATTAAGAACTTTATTTTGTGATGTTGGGTTAAGAGGGTTCAATTAACGGGCTAAAAACCTCAAATCGACTGGACTTCTTGGTGGCTTTTTCTTGGCAGTTTCTAAACTAAACTTCTATGAGTTTGTTTTCTAAAAAGCTTTGTTATTTTATTTTTCGACTACTCTGTTTGACAGGAGGAAAGTGCATCTCGGCGCTGAGCGCTAACTGCTCTTGGAGGGGGAACGAGCAAATGAACATCTTGTTAGAAATTTGCCAGGCTGTGAAAAAGGTGGCAAATATCTGACTTTGTACACAGATAGAGAAAAATAGAATGGGGGGAATTCCCTTATTTCTTCATTTGTATTTATGTATATGCTTCTTTACATACATATTTATATATAGAACATTTCTTTTTTCAGCAATGATTTGAAAACAAAATACTTCTAGCTGGATTTCATTTGTATTGAGTAGACCCTCTGGCAATTCTGCCCTACTGAGAGTTTATTCCGTGGCTTTAGACGACGGGGGGAAAAAAGGCGAGACTGTAGGCTGGTTGTTTTTCCTCTTAAATGTATATGTGCAGAGGCAACTAAATTACATTCTACATTTATAAGTGAAGTTTTTATGGCATGAGACTTGCAATTGTGCGGTGTGTTTAACTTTGTGTGTATGAGTCGTCATTATGACTTCAGTGGAGCTTCCTGTGTGCATAAATATTAACAGGATCAGGATGTAATAGGAAAGATTTCTTCAACAAAGTCTGCTTGTACTTAGGGGTAACCTAGGAAGCGTGAGTTTGATTTGTGTAACTGCAAACTGTATTTATCTCACATTTAATGTTTTAAATGTATTTTTATCTAATTTACTTTTATTTTGGTAGTATAAAAAATGTCATCATGACTGAAGCGTGAGTTGTGTTAAACTTGTCTTGCACAAAGAGTTTCTAGGATTGCTCCTGTTGTACTGTGGGGCCCAATTCTACTTTATCTCAGTAATCAGAAAGGCCTTGTGAAAGTTTATTAGAACTGTTGATTCAGTGGCTAGTAGTACTTAGCATGGGCATTTACACTTTATCTCAGCTTATAAAATAAATGAATTTAATTGTGGAACTCAGAACATGCTGTTTGTACTGAGCTGCTACAGAAGTCTTGATAGCCCAGAGAGCTGCCACGTACTGCGTTTTCTCTTCCGTGTTTGTGGCATGTCCTGTGCCTTGGGAGCAAACAAGGATGGGTGCCCATGTGCCCTGGTAGCCACAGCAGTCAGATGCTCTGCAGCAGAGTAAGTTCTGTAGGCTTCTGAGTTCCCTCTAGGGACCAAATATTAGGATAAATGTCCTAAAACCTCTGCACTGCTCAGCTATCCCCTTTGATCACTGATTTCAGGGACCTGTACTGTAGTGCATCGTTTACATCAGGTATTTCCACCTAACCCATTGGCCATGAGCATATTTTTAAGATGATGGGGAACCAAGAGCTGTTATTAGTGCTCAGAAACAGCCAGACTTTGAAGTACTAACAAAATAACCAAAATGCCTGTTTTCACACCTAGTCTGTGAAAGCAAGCTATGTGCTGCCTCACTTTGATGGTTTCTCTTATGCTAATGACACTGAGGCTGACCTCTTTTTTCCTCCAGCATGTTGTTAACATCCGTATTAAGGTACCTTTCAGAAACACTCCTTTTCGTTGTTGTTTCTGTCGGCTTGACAGGATGTGTTTACGCGTGGAATGCATGCAAAAGGAGTTGATTTGCTTGTCCTTTATTCCTCTGCAGCTGTTCCCCAGATCAAGGTGAGAAAGGATGTCTGCTGTCGAGGTAATTCGTCTGTTCCATGGTTCCCTGCAGCACGAGTGGGTTGGATGCGTTTAGATGCTGTTTTGGCTGCAGCATTGCAGAACAGTTTTAAATTGGATTGCGTGCGTGTGATGACTGACCTCCATCTGGCCCACAGGCAGGGAGCTTGACAGCTACCTTCTAGGAGCTGCTCCAAGTCATTGATTTAGTATATGGAGCTCGGAATGAGTTATACTTGGTGGCCAAGGCTGGGGGAAAGGGAGGAGAGAAAATTAAATATTTACTAATCTTACTTCTGTAACGCCTTACAAACACGAATGTGCTTAACCTCGCAGCATTCTTGGGAGGTGAATATTAGCAGTTTTATGTGTAAAATTGGGTGATCCATAGCTTTTCCACTCTAAGTTGGCTTTGTGAGATAAATCCTTCAGAAAACCCAGACTGTACTTTCAAGAGTGGGTTTCAGCCTACGTAAACTGGCATTGCCACCTGAAGAAATGATCCTGCTGCTCCATTCCTTCTGCCAACACAAGCATTTATGCAGCTATGTTGTCAATTGCCTTGGAGAACCCAGATGGGTTCAAATTAACCTTTTTTTTGGCCAGATGAGATTGCTTCTTTTGGCAACAGTGCTGGCTTAAACTGTTTGTGGAACTGTAGAGTAAGATTTGTTAGCTTTTGATAGTTAAAAGTGTGATGGAAACTTTATCTGCAACACAATTTACAAGCAGACTCGTGTGTTATTCTTCTGAGAAAGGACATTATTGTTGTTTCCATTACAGCCCATTCCAAAGGTCCTGCCTGTAAGATCAAGTACAACACCTAGTAGAGTGGGGAGCCACATGCTCTACAAGATAGCTCCTACCCTCATTGGCCTTGCAGCCTAAACAGACAAAGTGGTTGAAAAGGTGAGGGGAAGGAAGTTCTGAGTAGGCTCTTGCACAGCCAGGCACTGAAGCAGAGAAAACACCACTTCCAGAAGTCCCAGCTTTGGCCTGCTGCAAGCATTCTGGTTCTATGATGGGCCTCAGCAGTCACAACACTGCAAAAGAAAATATATTTAACTTCTTGTTGCATTTCTTAACTTAGAACTGTGAAGGGTTTGGGGTTTTGGGTTTTTTTGCCCCACAGAGGCTGAGATTTTGCCCCTTATTTTACACACTGAAGTTTGTGCCTCTCATGTATTGGGTTGACTGAATAATGAATTAAGTAGCAATTGATGTTTACTTTTCATCTGTTTTGCTGCAGGACACCAGGGTTTCAGCTTGACAGCTGATTGAGGCCAACTTGGCTGAGATTAAATTTATCCTACAGGTCTAGGCCTGCCTACCGTAATCCAGAGCTGGTTATTGAACCTGAGTTGGCAGCTAGGCCATCTCTACAAACAAAAGCTGTTTTGTTTAAACTCAGCTAGAACAGGCAGGGTGTAGGTAGGTTTGCAGAAGCATGTCTCTCTGGAAAAGCTTAAAAAGCAGTCATCTGCTAGCTCTTTGCTGTGGCCCCTCCATGGGATTTACCAGTGCCTGGAATTGGACTGTACTGTGTTCACTTTCGTAGTCTGCTGCAGTGCCCAGCTGCTCCAGAAACCCTTTTTATTTTTGCCACCAAAGATGGTTAAACTTAATGTGGTTGTAACAAAGAGCGCAAAGAGCACTTCCACAACGGGTTACTGTTGTTCAGCTTTGTGGGTGGTAATCTCCGAGATGAGAAGTGCAGGAATGAGGAGCAGGGTGGGGTAGTATCTTCAATCACTTTCTGTCTTTGAAGTAATGGTGGGCACGTGGTTGCACATGTCAGCGTAGCCTAGTCCCACAGGGTATAATTGTACTATTATGTCATCGTTATTATTAATACAATAACAGGCACATTTGGGGTTGAATTACTACAATTGTTTTGCTAAAAAGAAAAAAAACCCCCACGCAACCAAGCCTCAACCCCCAGATATCTCTACACAGAATGCGAAATATGTGTGTAGAGAATAGTCTCGCAACAGCAACTTACCTTATAGATTCCTAGTGTGTATGTTTCTATAGATATTGATATATATGTATATAAAAATTAAAAAAAACTCCTTGGATATAAGTGGGATTTTTCAGGAGCAATGACACGTGTTTTCATACTTGCATGTTAGGATTCAGCTCATTAGTAAAACAGTTAAATATTTAACCACCATGAGTCATGCACCTTTTTAAAACAGAGTTAAGAAGGATGTAAAGAAATAATTCTCCCCTTACTCCTAATTCTGAACTGGCTTAGGGAGTTGCTATCTCATCCGCAAGGAAAAAAAAATCAAGAAAATTAGTGGCAGTGTTCTGACTCTATGGAAGTCAACCTTACAATGGTATGTGCTTACAAGTACATTTGTGATGCAGCGGGTAAGGTGAAGCAAATAGATCTGGGATCTTGTAGACCTTTTACGCAGCAGAAGTTTGCAGCAGTAATTGAAATTAATAACTTTGTAAACAGAGACTTACATTTATATTTTGGTAACAGAACTAGGAAACTCCATGCTACAATGTAGAAAAAATGCTTTCAAGTAGTATAGCAATAATGTGAAATTTCCTTTTCTCTTCTTAATTGATTATGTCAGGTTAATGGCTGATGAGAGTCAGAGGTGAGAAGCTCAGCCATGCATCAAGTCACACAAAAATGCACACTGTGTCCATTCTGTCAAACAATTCCCAAAACAAACAGGCAGTCTGTCAATCTTTACTTTCTCAAGGTCAACAAACCATAGTACTGAAATGCTAGTGAAGACATTAAGAGAAATTCTGATTAAGAGAATCTCCAGTTTCATGGGTTGATTTGACTTTTGGAAAGCATCTGAACTCTGGTTTCTAAGTGTTCAGACACAAGGGACTGTTAGCTTTCACATTCCAGGCAGCTTCATTTATTTTGTAGCTTATGTGCAGGGGTGTTTCTGTCTTTAAAACCAAGTCGTATCTCCGTAGATGTGTAATGAGCACTTGCAGCCCAGAAAGCCAGCTGTGCTCTGGGCTGCATCCAAAGCAGTGTGGCCAGCAGGTCGAGGGAGGGGATTCTGCGCCTCTACTCTGCTCTGGTGAGAGCTCACCTGCCATGCTGCATCCAGCTCTGGGGTCCCCAGCACAGGAAGGGCATGGATCTGTTGGAATGAGTCCAAGAAGATGATTATAGGGATGGAGCACCTTCCCTATGAGGAAAAGCTGAGAGAATTAGCTTTGTTCAGCCTGGAAAAGAGAAGGCTTCAAGGTGACCTACCGATGGCCTTCCAGTGCCTGAAGGAAGCCTACAGCAAAGATGGAGAGGGACTATTTACAAGAGCATATAATGACAGAACAAGGAGGAATGGCCTCAAACTGAAAGAGAGTAGGTTTAGATTGGGTATTAGGAAGAAGCTCTTTACTGTGAGGGTGGTGAGGCGCTTAAATGGGTTGCCCACAGACGTTGTGGATGCCCCATCCTTGGGAGTGTTCAAGGCCAGGTTGGATGGCGCTCTGAGCAACCTGGTCTAGTGGAAAGTGTTCCTGCTCATGGCAGGTGGGTTGGAATGAGATGATCTTTAACATCCCTTCCAACCCAAACCATTCTGTGATTCTATGATCTGTACTTAAACTGCTGATTTCTTCTGATTTTGTGTCTGTAACTAGCTTTCACTTGGAAAGAAGAGACTAGTGTTTGTAAATATAGAAGGTAATAAGTTTTCTTTTGGTCATTTTCCCTCTGCAGCATTGCTAGTGCTTTTTGTTAGGAAGAGGGAATCAATGATTATTCAGAAAAATATCCTCTGGCACTTTAAATCTCTATTAAGTAGAGTCGAGTAGCAGGGTCTTTTAAATGTAACAATTCCTCAGCTCTGTAGTTCCTACTTACATCTGGAAAATAGCAGGTGAGAAGTGGGATATTCTGCTGCCATGTCTTTTGGAACATAGAATGGCATAAAAGTGCAGGAGAACATCACAAATAGTCTTGGTGTTAGGTGACTGTTCGTTATGGAGAGAACAAGGAGGCAAGCAGGAGAAACATCTTTCTGATGACAGTTACCTGAGTAACCTGAGTTGTCTGTTCCTGGAAACAGCTGTTTCTTATTCCTTGCTCCCTAATTTGGCGAGGCATTGATGAAGTTGCTAATAGGTATTTAATTCTTCCTACTGTTTAAGGGAGATGTTGAGTTAGAGCTTTTTCACTTAGCAAAACTATTTGCTTTAGAGAGTTGGTGCAAGGTGATGGATGCTGTCAGTGAAACCTTTCTTAGGAAGGTGTAAGAGGTGGAGGAAGAAATGTCAGGTGGCTTGGATGAGGGTTGAAGTGTCACTTCTGTTTATCCATTACCTCTTGGAACAGGGACTGCTTGAGTATTATAATTTCTCAATGAATAACAAATTTCATTGTGGAACTGCATGTTCTGTCATTCTTTCCCTGGCTTGAACTCAAAAATCATTACTGACTGAAGCGGTCTACAAGGCATGGAGAATTCAAATACACAGAAAGCCAATGTCAATTAAAATTTGGGGGAGCTTGTATTGCCTTCCTGAATGTGCATCTAGGCTCTCATGCACAGTACAACTTTGCCTATCAGCTTTTTAAAATTAAAATGTCTTTTAATCACTTCTATATAAATATTAGTCCCAGCGCTTATCTTAAAGGGCTTCAGGACCCAAGGTATTGTGAACATTTTAAAACAAAAATGAAAATTGAACCAGTATGGGGAATCCTTTAGAACTGCTACTGGTTTTCTTTCTTATTATTAGTCTTAGATGTAAGGCTGAAAAAAAATCAGTAAAAATCCTGGAAAATATTTTTGTTTCTATCTGTTCATTTGTTTTATTTCACGGTAAGATACCTGTCACATGCCATGGAAGCAGGAGGAAAAACAATGGCATCTGACTGACCAGCATAGTGAAAGTGATACACAGAACAAAGAAGGCTTCTTATTTGTATCTCTTAGGTTTTATTCATCTCAATTCATAACAGAGGAAATCAATAATTTTCAGTTGCTTTGGTGAAGTATTATCAGGTCAAAATCAAGCAGTTCTTTTAACAAATGAGCTTACTGTAATGTTCCTGACTATAAGGCTAAAGTTTCAAAGCAGTGTGCTTTTTACTTTGATTTATTTATTGTCATTAGCTTACCAGGCCTTTGTTTCAATTAGGAGCCATTGTGGGCAGCCAGAAATTGAACTTTATGTAATATAATCTATCTGTCACTTAGTATCAGTTCCCTAACAGTGATGCTAACACATTCAGACTTTAGCATCTGGACCTCGCACTTGAGTTTTCAGCCACGAGGTAGGGTCTAATGTTTCAGTGCTTCCATGTAGTCCCTTCCTAGCTATTTCCCATCTGTGTATGACTGTCCCACTTCCCTAGGGGTCAGTCACTAGTGCTGCCAATGTCACCAGACAAGCCTTTTCCCAAGAGAAATTTTGTTTAAACTGTATCACATGTTAAACTGTGCCAGACTACTGGATTCATTGTCTTCACCGCAAAAGTCAGGAAAATGATAATAAAGCAGAAAGTTGTGGGATTATGCTTGAGCATGTCTCTGAGATGAATATATAGCTTTTTATTTCATGGGCCAATTCCAAAAAAAGCAGTTCTCAGTCTCCTTTAATGATTTAAAAAAGAAAGGCCAAAGTATGGAAAGATAAGATGTGATTGCAGGAAAGACAAAGAACAAACGTTGGAGTCTACAGCTGGGTTCTCACCCTCCCTGACAAAGTCAGTTCTTGAAAGAAAAATCTGTAATAGTTAATGTACTAAGTGCATTAAAAAGTGCACGTACTAAAATTTGCAATCTGCCTTCTGCCTTCTGTAGAGCCTTTATGGCTCTCAAGCTTTTCTAGGAATGTGCCTGTACTTATTTCATGCTTTCCTAGCTGGAGAAGACCTTGGAGGAAAGCAGGCAAGCCTGCCCTTGAGCAAGAGAAAAATTCACACATCTCCACCCTGGGCTTCCTGTGAGCCTCCAAGAACGTGCTTCTGTGATTGCTGCACCTATTTCGTGTGCTCCTTGTGGTGCCTGGGAGTTGGCTGTAAATGAGGGCACCTTTGTGCTTTGGGCCCAAACATAATATGGAGACTTAAGTATTGAAGGATAAAAGCAGTAGGTGGCTGGACCGACTGAAGGACACTTCTCCAGATCTGTGCTCATTTTGTACCTCACAAATTACCTGTTGGTAATGGATGGAAGTCCAAACCATCAAATAAACAGGGTATGTCTTCTCATATGCCCTCCCTCTGTTTTCTTCTGAATTGGTTTCTTATTTTAGGTATTAATTCAGAAGTTGGAAAGCTCAACTAGAGCCAGTGAGCAGGAAGCTTAGCCTGGAGCAGTACCTCCTCTGTCTCTTGAGCAAGTAGCAGTGAGGGAATGAAACTTCCCTCAAAACATCTTGCAGAGCTGAACTGTGCCAGTACATCCTCCCTCCCCCAGGGAAGATGACTGACTCCTAGGGTGGGGCCAGATCAAAAGGAAGGTGCAAGGAAACGGAAACAGGGGTGAAAAGGGATGCCAGAATGTTTAAAACATAGCTGCTGCATCTGTCTAGTGGTCTAGCTCCTGTTTGTGGAATAAATTTCATGAAAGATGCACTTATTTATGTTAACCTGTGATATGTAGGCCTAGACAAACTGGCATGTTTTAAGAGGAAAAGAAAGGAAAAAGAGACCAAGGTATTTTGCTTGCGCTTTTTGCTTTAAGGTAATTTAGTCTAAAAATCTTTGAAGTAAAATAAACATTGTATTTTACGTAGCTAAAGGCATTTACTATGTTTGCAAAGACCTTTGCTCTCTGCAGTCTGGTTTGAGGAGATTTGTTTTTGTCTAGAAGTAACAAAAATATTTGTGAGCTTGCTTTTGACTCCTGGACTGCCACTTATGGGTGAGGTGGAATTGTACAAAACTTCATTTTAATGTGAGTCCAAAGGTAGTGGAGTGGCCTGGAAAAGCTACATTAAACTCTTTCTGTCAAGATTTGCTTTGAAGAATGATAGGTTGTATTTGTTTCGATTTCCCTCTCTGTAGTGCTGCTCGGATTGGCACTAAGAGCAGGCTTGGTGCAGGTGCTGTTTGGAGAGGTTGTACTTGTGAGCCTAAACAGCTGGCTGCCTCTGTGGGTCAGGAACTGTCCCTGAAAGTCTCATGTGTGATTGTCACCACCTGACATCTCGAGCACCTTTCAGATCTTTGAAACATTCAGTGGCCCTGCACTGTGAAGTCTGTGTTCATCTGGTGTAATTAACTTTGCTGGCAGGGACAGATTTATTATTAGCAATGGAAACCCTGTGAAACATGGCAAACCTTGAAGTCGGTTGAAAAGTAGCATTTTTAGCTCGTTTTGTTATAATCTTACCTGCCTGCTGCACCATGAATATATATGGACCAGACCTGAAAATGCATTTGTAAGCCCTAAATGCCAATGCCTGCAGTGCTGTTGTTAAGTTTAGTAGATACAAAGGTTTCACTTGTAATTTAAATGGTGAGCTACAGATGCTTATTCCCTACTCGCATGGGAAGGGTTTTAAAATTCGGGTTTGGCACCTAATGGTTATATTTTTCAGTGCAATTGAAATAAAGCTCTGTGGCATTTTGTGGAACTTTGTAATTCACAGAACTATTGCTGCTCTGATTCAGTGCGGCACTACTGCCAATTCAGAGTAAAGAACTATGTTTTTGTCTTTCTACGCAAAAAAATACGTAAAAGGACAGAAACAATGTGTGATGAACTGACCACAACCCCTATCTCCTGCCCCTCTAGCCAGGAGGAGGCAGAGAATTTTGGAGTGAGTTCAGCCTTGGGAGAAGGGAGAGGTGACTGGAAAGTATTTCAAGATTTGGTTTTATTTCTCATTATCTTGCTCTAATTTCATTGGTAATGAATCAAACTAATTTCCCCAAGTGGAGTCTGTTTTGCCCAAGGCAGTAACTGGTGATTGATCTCTCCTTGCCTTATCTCAACTCATGAGCCTTATATTTTCTCTCCCCTGATCAGCTGAGGAAGGGAGTGATAGAGTGGCTTTGGTGGGCACCTGATATCCAGCTGGGGTCAAACCACCCCTATAGGTTATGTATTAAAGTCAGAAAACACCTTGAAGTGTGAGAATGTGATTCTGATAAGCAAATGAACACACCAGATGAAAAACCAAATCATCCTCTCTTAAAAGACTTGACCTCAAGAAAACAAGCCACACAGAAGCTAGCAAAACCTACTCTGATGTGAAATGCTTGATTTTCTGATAATAAAATACTAAAGTAAAAGTTTTAACTGTATTCAAATAGCTTTTGCCAAATAACAACAACCATGCATGAGTTTTTCCACTGTCTTCTGAACTATTTATAAGGGAAAATACTTAGATCCTGGTTTTGCCACTAAATCTTTCAAAAAAGAAAAAAAAATCACACAGGAAAGGTTTGTGTACATGAGAGAATTTTGCTTGCTTATGTTGTTAGAGCTTGGTTTTGCTCTTTGAATGTAAGGTTATGTTTAAAAGCTACATTCTTCTGGCATCTACTGAGGTTATGTTCTTCAGAACTCTTTATATGGGCTAAAATAAGCAGTAGTAGTTAAACAAATATGGCACAGTCAAAGCAAATGCTTTGATCAAGTATTGTTGACAAATGTACTGTTACAGAAAGCTTTAAATAACATGTTTTATTTCTGTCTTGCTGTAGTCCATGGCATTAGATGAATCAAAACAGGTGGATTTTAAAAGTTATATGCATGTTTTAGACACTGGTGATTAATCAAGAATTATAGTAGTGCAATGTGTATGTCTTTTGCATAAAGTGCATTTAAAAACACATTTGGCAATAAATACATCATTTAGGTACATAACCAAACACTTAATTTAGGGAAAAGTTCAAGAGAAGTGATGACGTTACTTAACCTTTTGTATGGATATTGAACCTAGCTACTTATTCCTTTTTGGATAGAGATTTCAGCTTTGGATAGTGTTTATAGTGTCTCAAGCACCTGTACAGTGCAACTTTCTGCAGGGGAATATTAAAGACTGCAGCTACAAGAGCCTCGTACTGCGGGTTGTCCTCAGTATTTGTGAGATGCTCTCATGTTGCTTGTCACTTCTACTGCAGTTGTAAGGTCTGCAGTGATTGTTATTCAAAACAGAGTGCCTTTTGGACAGAGAAAGACATAACTGTTGATTTTAAACACAGGGAGACCTTTGCCGTCACGTAAATATGTTAAGGAGCTTTCTTGTGCCGAACACTTAGAGGTATGATCTGCTAGATACAAACTACTCGATGAATTGGCACAAAAAGTGACAAGTTAGCAGCAGCAGCTTTTAAAAATGTGTTGCACCACAAAACATAATGCCTAAAAATGAGGAATCTCTCAGAATTTTTAGGTGTTTGAGATCTGAGCGGTATAAATGTGAGAAGGGATTGTAAGGTGCTGAGTTGCACTGTGGTGTTTTTTTCTGGAAAAGAAACCTTTGAATCAGAATCTATGAGATGGCTTCTGTTGAGTATCAGTGGAGCCAGAAATTCATCTGCTTGTCGCCTGAGTGTGATTTTTTCCCACAAGAGACATGAGACAGTCATCTGCAGTGTCTCCTTGGCTTCTGCAGTTGTTCACAGTCTGAATCATTGGTTTGAACTTTTGTTGGTCTCAGATTAACTTAAGGCAGTAGAATGAGAATTCTGTGGCCTACGAAGAGTTGGCATACACTCTTTTCCTTTATCCCTGCTGTTGGACCTGGCAGAAAATCAGTGCATTTACCTCACAGTAGTATGGCAAAGCTCTTTCTTGGTGTGACTTGTGGTTTTTTCGTTTGTGCGTCATAGCTGTCAGAAACCTGAGTGCTGCTTTTGCTTGAAGTTCAAGTATGAGCACATGCCATCTAACCTGAGGCTGAGATGTCAAAGGTAGGGCTTCAGTGTGTTTTTTGCAGATGCACCTCTCCTGCACAGATTTATGGATGGAGCCATGGGGTTTCCAGCTAAGAGCAGAAAGTGAGGTGGAACAAATGCAGGCCTAGTTGTATTTCTGAAATGAAACACAAGCTTCTAAAACCTCTAAAGAGCATGAGTGAATCTTTCTGATGTGTGTGTCAATTGACATATGTCTTGTCACCACCATCTCTGACAGCTTATGCTTAAAAGAATCCAGCTTTCTTCACAGGTGTGCAAATTTTGCTCCTGGTGCTTGCATCAGTTTGGAAGATAGTACAGAGGTTGCTAAACCGCTGAAATGCTTCAGAGTGAAGTGAAGACTTTGTCTCAGGATATAATGCTTATTTATAGCTGTTGTGTAGCTGTATCACCAAAAATGTTGTGCCTTGTAATGCACCCCTTGATTTCCGGGTCCTAAACATCCTCAGGAGAGCTAATGAGCTTGCTTGTTTTTCTTATTTAAATGAAGTCCTTGTGCTTTCAAAGCATGATGCAGCGAACAGATTTGATACTTCATTCTCCTTTGTTGGATGCAGCTGTATTTTATTGAATATACACAGTTCTGTACTGCCACTGCAGTACAATGTCTGTGTTGTACACTTTGAAAGAAGGATAGGCATGGTTGTGATGTAGTGTCCAAACACCATTTTATCATGTGATTTTTTTAGCAAAATTGCTTTCAAATAGAACAAAAAAATTATCCCTTTACTTCTGTGGAATATAAATGCTGTGATCATCTCTGGAAAGACTAGCATTTGGAGCTTAAGTGAAAACCCCTCCCAAAATGGGAAGCCAGCTTCAAGGTTTAGTTGCAGCAGCAGTGTACTCAGGGGTTCATTGAATGCCTTTTTTAGCATCATGCAGACTAACTGCTTTCTCTTTTTTATTTCTTTATGTTTTGTCAGAGCTTAAGTGATCTTTAGTCTCAAGCATCCGTAATCCTTTGCTATGGCAGGGCTGTGGGGGCAGCTACCTGAATGTAATGAACAAACTCACCATGAAGTGGAAATTGCCATGTAGATAAGGTCTAGGGAAATTGGGTTTAAATGAAGAAAGCAATAAGATGTAATCTCCCAGGAGATCTGAAAGGAAATCTGATTGCACTGCCTGATTTAGAAAGGAAACACTGATTTTTGCTGATGTAGTTTTCCAGCTTTTAATTATCCTACATGTCACCATACAGTCATTGTGTCTGTAACTGCAGCACTAAGGAAAAAAGATGTGTAAATGTTTTTTGTTGATAAAGCCCCACATTTAAGTTGCTGTGTGCCTGCAAGTTCTTCATTACAGCCCTGTCCCTCAGCACAAGCTACAGGGAGGCTGTTACCTTGATTGGTTAAACTCCTGAAATGTTCCTTGTGGAGTGCCCAGCACTATAGACTGCCCACAGCAAGGAGGAGAGACATTTTCCTCACTTGTAATTTAAAATAGGAAACATGTCCAGCCCTGTTCTTCAGTAGATTGCAAAGGAAAGTGTTGGTAGAAATCTTGTGGGCAGCCTGAGATTTTGGAGTTTTTTTCCCCCTCGGCTTGTCTTAGAAGACCAGGAATGGCTGCCCTCTCATCTGTAATTCCTTTGTTATCCTAACTCCTCGCTTAACCCTTAAGGCAGGTTAATGCCTTTCAGCTTCACCCTTGTCTGATACCTGAACTGGGGACAAAAAAAGTCCCTGTAAAACCATCTGATGATGCTGACTGGTAGGGCTGCTGTGACAGGAAAGCAAGGAGGAGACTGGCCGCTCTCTCTGTCCTGCTGTAGGCTGAGCATGCCCTTATTGTTATTTCTGCGTGTGCTGATTCAGTGTGGCAGCGGTACGTAATATATACAAAATATGAGTGGCTACATATGTCAGATTAAAAAGTAAACAGGTCAGAGTGTGTCCTCTGGTGTGTATTTATAGCACACTGACATCAGCAGGAGTTATGTACATCTGAAGGCGAATTCAGCCTGTTGCAGTAAGTGGAGAAAAGTGTGCCTCAAGCCAAAGCAGCAGAGGCTGCACATCATATGTTTCAGTGAATATCACTTCTAACTGTCCTTATATATACCCTACTTACATTGTATATCTAACCTCAGCGATTAGCGCCTGTTAGGTATAAATGTGGTGACAAGCTGTACCTTTCTGGAGTTGCTTAAGAGTTACAAATAGGCATGACTGAGTAGTTGAAGGACATTGAATTAAACATGCTTGAATTAATAGGGTAATGATTGGTGCTGCTCAGAGCCCTAAAATAAACACTAGCTGGAGCTCTGTGCTATGTGGATGTGGCAACCAGATCGAGCCATGGGGTTGCTGAAGTATTCTGAAATGACTCAACTTTGTTAAGTGAGAGAGATAATCCTAAGAAAGCTCTCTACCTAGGCTCCCTGTGCAGTTAACGTTTTAAAACCCCCCTTTGGCTTGTTGTTATGACTTCAAAGATACTCTAAAGCCTTTGTTAAATTGATCATTAACTCTGCAATGTTATAATTAGACATTTGAACTTGGCTGCATTCAAAAAGAAAATGCAAGAATGAAAATCCTGACCAGCGTTGTTTCTCTGCAGCTCATCAGCGTGGTCAGAGAAGGATTAAAGTTCCACAGGAGTTAAAAAGCAGTGAGGATTGAAGGCATTAACCAGCCTTGCAGGATGGATAGGGAGCCATTAATCCACAAAGTTTTTCTTTGAAAGTATGGAGCGAGGATAATGTGAGGAACCTGAAATGGGTTTCTGCTGGAGATTTAAATTTAAGCTCATAAACCATTCTGATGGGAATGTTGGGCTGGAAGCGTGTGTTGGGGAATCCTTAAGTTTGCAGCCCAGCAATTGAACACGTTACAGCCATCAGCTGCGGGCTGCCACTGACTTATTCTGAGGCTGCAAAACCAGCGGAGGAAGCACCGGAGGCGGCTTTAAACAATAGCAACGAGCCCAAGCAGCGGCTGGGAAGGTTGAGGGTGGCTGGAGGCTGCGGTTAAAGTTTATGAGGTCTGGGGCTGGGAGAAGCTCAGCCCTACGTCTCCCACTTTCTTTCCTCAGTCTCTCCTGATGGAGTACAAGTCGAGACAACAGCTGGTAGCTACTATAAGCCCGGCTGCAGAGTGGATGGGAAAACCTGTCTCCATAGTAACAGAGCAGGCATTGCATGTGCTGCTCCTGCTCGATCTGGGGAGTAGCTGGCTGAAGACATCTGGTCAGTGTAGCCAATTCTCTGGGGAAATTAGCTCATTTCATCTGATAGTAACCACAGAAACTTTTGACTTGGTTTAATAGTATGATGCTGAACATGAGATAGAACCAACTGGTTCAGCAGTTTTGAAAGTCAAAGATTATCTAACTACTTTAAGATAAATATTTTTGTAAGGAAGGCTATTGCTTGTGCTCATTACCCCACCCCCTGCTCTTCCCTGTGGTGATGTTTCTGTCTGATATGAGGTGATTCTTCAGTGTGGGGTGGGTTTTACAAATTTAAAGATAGTTTTCTCTCTCTAAATATTTATTTCTTTTCCTTACAAGAGCTCTTTTTATTATACAATGAGCCCTCTAAGCCTTTCATCTTAGTGAAGCTCTACATAGTGTGAGATAATGTGTATGTTAATGTACTGTGGCCTATACTCTAAAAAAGTTCACTCCCCTCCCCCAAAATCTTGGGTCAATTAACTCTTAAATATTTTCAAAAGGAATATTCTGAACAGTTACGCAGCTACAAATAAACCTCAAAATAACTGTTGAATATGTGTCAAAGTCTTGAGCTATTTAGCATTAATTAAATCAATTACAGATCATGATCTTGTGTACAATACAGGAAAATTCCCAACTGATTTTTGTGGAACAAATTCTGCATCCAATAGGCAGAAACTATACTGAGGATATGGTGGTTGGGTATGTTGGCTGTTGTTGTTTTCCTGTTTACCATAACATTTATCAACTCATACTATCTGTGTAACACTCAGAAATTTGGAGGAAATGAAAGAATGGAAATATTTTTTTCCATTTGAACGTTAGAACATCACTGCATATTTTTCATATGCCAATAAATGAATGTAGTGGATGATAGCTTTTCTGGAAGAGTAATCCATGCAAAAAGGTGTCTTTGAAGAGGCCCAAGAGGAACATCCTAAATGTGTGGGGCACAAAAATATGCTTCATCTTCCACCAGCCCAACCCACTACTGACACCTACTCCTGGTTACAAATATTTGAACTCAGTGGGTTGTTGTGACCATCATGATCTAGAAAATGAAAATGTGTGGACAGGCATAAGCCCAGACCGTATGTCTCTGTTCATGGAAGGCCAGCAGAGCTGTCAGCCTTTGAGAAGCCCTACCCATGACTGTTGTTTGAGCATGTGGGGTTGAATGAGAGAAGCGTGTTCAGTTTTGCCGGACAACAGCAATAAATGATTTTATGGAGAATAAGAGCTGCTAGCTGCCATGGTTCTTAATAAAGATCTAAAGGGCATCTAAAGGCCTTAACAGAAATCTGAGAAATGCTTGTAATAAACAAAGGGGCCTGAGCTTCCCAAATCAGACAAGTGCAGCAGATGTTCGAGGGCCCCAGGTGGGTTATATAGATGTTAATAAACCAGATGAGCTGAAATCAGTTAATGAAAGAAGTTCAATCAATCTGAGTTGATTCAAGAAGTGACTGACTACCTGATGAATGCATGTACCTTATTGAATGAAGACTCTTTTGTTTTCTTTGCTGAGCTCATGCTCTGATGAACCAAGAGTTACATCTCTCTGTGGAGTTAAACCACTGAAAGTAGGTGTCAAATTTTTTTCCCGAAAATGTTCTTCTTTCCTACCTGGAAACAGTCATGTAACAATGTGAAGTAGCATGTGGGTGAGTGGTGGTAAAGATGGCATGAAGGAAGTCTCCTTTTCCACTCTGGACCTTATACTGAGTTTCATGGCAAATGAACTGTCCTTGAAACTGAAAAGTAAACCTCTTGGTTTCATAGTTTTAAATTTCTGGCTACAGGAATCAGTAAGAAAAAAATCCTACTTAAACAGAGAAAAATTGTATTATTATAGAAAGACTTAAGATGTGAGAATGCTTTGGGGTTCTTGAGGTGCGTGGTTGTTTGCCTTTCTGCATTTTGTTTATTTGTTATTACGAAGCCAAATGGCTTTGGTTGAAACTTGCAATAAGTCTTCATGAAGCTGGATGTTGATAAAAATTAGGGAATTCCGGTCAGTGTGGTTATCAACATGAAATCTTTCCTCTCAGGGTATAGAGAGGGTATTTCTTTTCCACTGGGCTCCTGATTTTCAAAACACTTTCAGGAAGTTTAAATCTCCTCTGACATGCCTGGTCTTCTGATCTCTCCAGATCAACTCATGGATTTGGGAGTTTTAGAGAGAAACCGGAGGTAGACAAGGTAATCGCATGGACCTCTCTAGGGATACTAGCCCAAAAATAGAAACCCCACACAAACATCTCTCTCAAGCGAGAACAGATAGCAAATTTCGTCAGTAAATTTCCTCTGCTTTTTATACTGTTGCTTCAAGCTGAGTTCAAAGCAGTTCTTCTAGGATAACTGTGATTTTTTTTCAGCTTTTAGCTGTCTGTTAGGTTAGGTAGTATAAGCCAGTCACATATGCTGTCCCTTCATGGAAAAGGGTAGGTACTCCTGAAATCGTGGCTGCTTACATCTCAAGGTGCCTAGGGCACTTAAGATGGCTCTCCCTTTGTACGTCCCTATTTCTCTGCCTTAACTGGAGAAAAAGGCATGCATTTTTACCTTTTTCAAGTACTTGGAGTTTTCAGTCCCCATGAGATCACTTTTTAGTCCGGCAGTTAATGCTAATTTAGTTAATCAGTATAAATATTGATGTTGCTTGCATAATTGTTTCGTAGTTATGAACATGCTTGAAAATACATCACGTGTGGTCGCAGAGGTTTTTAAGAGTTTAGCTGGTGTTTGGAATATGGTACAATTGCATTTCTGATGCCTGGCTACATGCTGGCTTTTGTCTGTGTTTTTCTTTCAGGAAGCATAAATTGTTGATTACGTGGCTCAGTACTCAGATGTAAGAGTGTAATCTTCCCTTCTCAATAGATAGGTTCAACTGTGCTTGTCTGTTATGGATTGCAGCTTGCTTCAGTGGTCATCCCATTGACTTGGATGGGGATATTCAAGAATAAATTGTTATAGAGTGAAGAGGTGCCAGAAATCAGATCTGTGTGAGGTACCATGAGCAGCTTAGTGTTAAAGCCTCAAGCTAAAGTCTAATCCTGAAACAAAATGTCAGAAGTATTCTTCCTGCCAAAACTCTGAATAGCTTCTTTTATCGTTGGGTCCTATGATTGTGTTGGCTCACAGGCAGAGTTGCACAATGTCCTGAGCAGCAGTAAGAGGTACAACCTGAGCAAAAGAAGAGCTTCTCGGCTCCCGAAGAGGAATAAATACTTCAGTGGGGTTCCTTTGAGCTCGAGTTCTGACTGAATTATCTTTGTATTTATTTTAACAGTAAAACAAGTTGAAGGTTGAAAAAAACACCCTGGTTTCCCTGCTTTAAAGAGTAGAAAGAACTACAGAACATGAAGTGAAGTTAAAAGGAACTCCGTGAATGCTGTTAAGGATTCCAGAAGTACTCTTTAATTGCTGCCAAAACTAATGTGGCTGGCATTTCTGTGGAAAACATCAGTGCGGTAGCCAGTTAGTACACAAATACCTCCAGTTTGCAATAGATTCCCCCTCCCCAAGTTTATTCACCCTGTTCTCCATGTTTAAAAAGATATGAATCCATGTTTAATGTTACACTTAATATTGAAACAGTCAAAGATGATTTCTCATAGCAGTGTGAGGAGTTGCACAGTGGTAACTGCTTGGCGTTGCTCTGAGAACTGATTGCTCATGCTACCCACCACCGTTGTTTGCTGTTGTTTTACAGCTAAAAAGTAATCAAATTCAATTTCATGAGACTGCAATTAATTCACAAAGTGTCTGAAAAGAGGGTTTTCGTAGTGTTTTTGAGAGTAATTTAGCACTCAAGATGAACATAGTCCATGTCTTCATAGCATGAAATACCCATTGCTATTACTCAAAAGGTGTGAAACCACATAAAGGATTACCAGAGAGTTTCTACCACTTTTAGAGCACCGTAAAGCTTGATGTTTTAATAGGCACAATGTTTCTTGCTTTATCAGCGTGCAATTTGGGGCAAGTAATTTGGTACATGATAGTAGAATTCTCTGATATAACATGCTAGGGGCAGATTTCTAGTGAGGAAAGCTTTATTGATGGACGTATTAAAACATGCACTCATGTCGTCAGCTTTGCTATCCCGTGTGCAATAGCTTATAAGTATTCAAATACCCAGTTACGGGACACGGCTTTACCATACTTTCATATCTAGTAGGTTTCCTTTGTCCATCCAGCTGATGAGGAAATGCACCTTGTGCACAAGGCAGTCCCTTATGTGCATTTCTAGTGTAATGTAATTGTTATGAATTAAACCCTGAACAAGTACTAGTGGCTGACAAGTGTAAATGTAAGTGTTATGTGTTGCGGAAAGGGGAAACACGAGGTTGTCATTAAAGTCATTTTTAGCAGAGCTGTTTTAGCTTTACGTGCGCTATTCATGTGTCAGTGTTTGGTGGTTGTGCGTCAGGACTGCCCCTTTTTTCCCTCTCACTTAGTCTTAGAAAATAACTTTGCCTGGTAATTATTTATTTTGCATACTGAGAAAATATTGCTATAAAAGAGTTTTTTACAGTGGAAAAAACATTATCACCTCTCAGTAATGGTGTGATGTGAAAAATGTCACGTGTTTCCGTTACCAGTCACACAGAGTGGTGGTTTAGTAAAGCATTGTGGGTTAGTAAATACTGAGGTTGAGTATTTTTAAAGCAAGGAGTCACCTTTCTTTAATACACAGTCCTGCTTCACTTCTGTAAGATAACTGCTACAAGTGTGAGTTTTCACTAGTTCCATTGCTGCTGAACACATATCTTTTTGTGTGGGATGAGCGTTTTTGGTTCCTGTGGGTAATCTTGGCTCTCTGATTTGGCAGTAAGGCCTTTGGTGTCCAGGTTAGACTTAAGGTTTTTTCTTGATACCACATCTAACATCTAATGGGATCTTGAGAGGCTTAAGCAGGACAGACATAAGAAAATCAACTTTTTAAAAGAGTGAGCATTGAAAACTGCAGAGAAGATATAAAGCGTAAGCTAAAACATTGGATGATCTTTTGACATTAAAAAAAAAATCCAAACCACAAAGCAAGAAAAGTTTTTATAATTATTGGTGAAATTCATCTAACTATGGAGTAAGACTGACATTTCCTTCATCACTTACTGGGAAAAATTCTCTGGAAAATGTGGGTTTACAAAGATATGTTTAGTTTAATTACTAATTTAAGCAACAGTAAATCTCAGATCAAAGAGAAGGGCCTAGAAAATTCTGCTATTGCTAGAAAAAAATCCTTCAAGGAATCACCTTTAAGTACAGTTCACATAAAGAGCAGATATGCCTCAAGCCTTAGAAAAATGAGTGCAACAATATGAAGTTCTGCTTTACTGCTACCAGTTGGATGTTCTGATATGTTAATGCGTTTATAGTGCATAACCAATGCTTTGGTTCTTCTAATAATGTGTATTTTAAAGTGTACTGTAGGTCTGACCTTCATTGCCGAATGTTCCAGCATAGAAGAGGCTCATCTGTCTCTCAACCAGGCTCCTTGTGCCCTTTACTTTAAGTTGCAATTGTTTTTAACTCTTCAAGTACTGCTCTGCAGAGGGGATTCTTCTGGTCCGGAGACTTTGGTATTGTGCGGAGTCTTGAGTTTATTCTTGATGTGTCCTAGGCATTGCTTTTACAAGGTCTCTCCTTTTCCAAAAAGTTTTGGAGTACAGTGTTGCTGAATTCTGCCAAATACCAGCTTTGTGGTTTGTTTGTTTTGCTTTTTGGTTTTTTGTTTTGTTTGTTTGGTTTTTTTAAATTCATTCCATATAATGCCCATTAGTTTCCTGAGGTATTTGATGTCTTGAAGCTCAGACCAGCTGCTAAGGAGAAGGCCATGGCTTTTTAAAGAATTTTTTTCTTCCAGCAATGAATAGTGCACTTGTCCTTTATTTGTAAAGGGAGCAGAGGAAAGGTGGTAGTGAGTGAGGGGAGTTTCACAGAGCTGCAGTTCTCCTTTAGTAACTTTGAATTCTGCAAAGAGCGGCCTCTGCACCATTTATTTATGTTGGACCCAAAACTGATAGAAGCATGAATTCATGTAAAACTATAAGTCTTTGCGCATAACGGTAGCTTGGTTAATGGGGTATGCGACTTCAGAGAGATCTGGCTTATATCTTCATTTTGCAAATGTAAGTTTAGTTTGGTCTCTTTGGAACGCTATCAAAGCTTTGGAGAGAGTTTGCACAGGGTTGATCATGTGCTTCGGTTGGTATAAATTAAGTTCCCATTTCGGAATGCTCTAATCCTGATGCGCTGAATGATAGCCACGACTGTTCAGTGCTCGCTGGTTGGAACAGGCGCAGGAAATTGGCACCAGGAGGAAGCTACTTGCCTTCAGTATGTGAAATGTATTTGCCACTTAGCTGAAAATGCTGACTTTGTTGCCTTCAGTTACGTTTATTTTGCATGTCAAATAACTCTCCTCTCCTCCTTCACAAATTTTAGAGGCAACTGTAAAATGCTGACTGAATGAGCTGTGTACATATGGCATCTGAGAGGGTTTTTATTAGCTTAAACTAGCACATGTGTTTTCCTGTGAGGAGTATTAAGTGCCTGGACTGCAGGTTTAGTGTGTGACTGTTTTTGCAGCTGTGTGGAAGAGCATGATGTGTATTCCCTGGAGCAGGCTTGAGAGAGAGCTCAAGTATGTTGAGGCAGAAGCAGGTTGTGTTTATGGGGAATGTCAAACAGAAATATGGCACTTGAACCCTTATCAGTGCTGAGCCTGATAGTGGTAACTGAATGATGGTCACCCCGGTGTGTGAAAGGATTTTGTTTCAGAATTTGATGTCTTTATGCTGGAACTTTGTCCTGCTAGTCCAGACAAAAATTAACTTTTCTTTTTTCCTTTTTTTTATCTGGAGGAAGTTGAAACTGATGTTAGTCACTTGAAATTCATTTCTTTTTAAACTCTTGTTGAAGAGCCTGGTCATTGCTCAGGTCAGAAATCCTACTTTTGGAGGATGAGTTTTGAAAACATGCTGCTCCTAGAAAAGGAGGATATCATGAGTAAATGTAGCAGTCATGTCCTGCTTTTGGTGACCTCTCACTCTTCTTACTTGTGGAAATTATATCACCTCCCGGAAAGAGTCCCATAAAGCCAAAAGCACATAGAGGAGCAGGAAGTCTAGAGCTGAGAATCCTGAAGCAAGACTGTCTAGCACACAGGACCATTCCATAACTCATGTCTTAGAGGGAGGGCTGGGCCTGGGGGAGATGTTTTGCCTGCACAAGACAGGTAAGAAGTTAGAACTTCATCAGAAAGAGCTGCTGTTCAGCATACTCTGTGTCTGCTTTTGCAGGAACAAGTTGTTGGAATAGACCATAAATAGCTCATGGGATCTAGATGTGGGGGCCTCATGATGACACTGTGCATATCCATCTGTACTTGCATCCACAGTGCTTCTTGTCTGGAAGCACTCATGTGGGTGGCAAGCAGTGGGTTTTCAAAACCACTGGAACAAAAAATACTTTTTTATCAATGCTCCTTCTAATTTCTGTTTGAAAATATGTTGATGCTTCCTGGATGCTATCACAATGTGGCCTCAAACAACAAAAAAAGTCCATTATGTCTGAAACCACTAGATTTCAAGTGTTGCTGTTATCAAATTTTAAAGCATGTGACCAGAACTTGACCATTACATCTTAAAAATTCCGTCTGCCCTTATATTCCCTTTTAACTATACAAAGTGCAGCTACTGCAGGTTAAGCTAGGCAGATCATGGCCAAATTCTTCCTATTGTGTGGCTTTGCTTACAGATAAGAGATACTGTACAATATTTATTTTCTCTCAGAATGAAGTAGTGTTGTAAAGTGATAGTCTATATATTTCCATGTAGAGGAAATAGGCTTTGCTGGGAGACACAGTGGCTTTTATTGCCCTGTCATTTGTAGCTGGAAAACAACAAGCATACAGTCTCTTCCTAAGGTCCCTCAATAAATTCCATATTGACTATGGAGCAAAGGCAAGACTTATGAGCTGCTTGGCGCAGGGCATGGTGGGTATGAAGTAGCTTTTAAAAAAGGAGTGAGAAAGGTTATTTAAATAAGAAACATGCAATGAGATACTTGACAGGATGAAAATGCTCAGATCAAGGAAAGTAGCCACTGTGTAAATAGTGTTATTATGACAGTTCTCTGTAACACAGAAATACAGACTTGCTTGGCTTACGCTGATTTTTTTTAAATAGTCTGTAGCAGTGCCTTCTACTCATATTAGCATATTGTATGTACTAATGAATGAGTTTGCATATTTGTGAACTTTGTGTACGTGTGTTTCATCTGAAGTGTAGGTGAATAGTTCCTTTGAATTCAGTCAGATATAAAATTAAGCATATGCTGCACTGGGTAGAAGCCAGAGCATTTTTCACTTTGAAAGAGAGAGTCCTGAATGAATTCCTTCTAGAGACTTTTATGAAGCCCTGAATGAGAGGTTCAAGAAATAAACAGAAAGAAGTAGGGATTTTTAATCATTTTTGCATCAGGGTGAGCATGTTGACGTTTTCTCTCTCTGTTGCCAAATACTTTGGGTTTGAAGTCTACTTCTTGAGCATACTTCGTGATGGGGGAGAACTCCACATTGAAAAGAGTGCTGTGAACTAAATGTGCAAGCCCAGCTCAATTCACGTCTGCAAATTCCTGGTGGGATATCATCAGCAACCACGTTCAAAAGCTAAAGACAACTGCATTATGAAGAGACTTGTGCAGGGGTGACGGTGTGGAAAGTTGTTCTAAGGCAGCCGTGCTCCGAGACCGTGCCTTCACGTGCAAAGTTACACCACTGACATCTGAGGCCTTTTGGGGCTGGTGGAAAAATTTCAGCTGCCAGCGTTTGGGTTTGGCTGAAACCTCTAGTGAGAGGAGGGAGAAGGAAATCAGCGAAAGGCTTTTTAAATGCACCTAAGGGAGTTAGGTGCCCAAGTCCTACTGAAATTCAATAGGATTTAGTTGCTTGGAGCCTTTGGAAAAATCCCAACTCAAAATTGCAGGCCTGCAGTATTCTTTAATGGTCCCAGTGCTATTGTTCTGTGCTCTCAGCACTGATTAAGGGAAAATAAAAAAGTTTCATCACAATCAACTGTTCTAGCTCTGTCTCCTAGTAAGCATCCCTTTTTTTCAGAACATGAACACTAATGGAAACATCATTTCATCTCAATTAAAAACATTAATAAGGGAGCTTTAATGATGTCCAGTAACTTGGGATTAATTATGGGCCTCTGAAGGTAGAAATCTAACACTGATACCACAGTTTTGGTTTTCTGTAGTCTGCTTAATCATTTGGTGCCAAATTTGCTAGATAAAAAAATTTAGCAAATGAAACCAGACTTTTGAAAGAAAGGAACACCAAGGGTTTTGGCTTTAAACATTTAAAAAAACCTGTAGCATTATTTGTTTTCCTCTGAAAAGATGTAATTTACAAGCTCTTTGGAAGTGAGCAGGTTAAGTAGTGGGAAGAAAATCTCCAGTCCTAAATAGCATTTTTGAGACTTGCAGTTGCTCCGTAAGGGTTTATATATATGAGAAACCATTTGTCTTTTTATTTTTGATCTGTACTTCATCAAGTCAAGATTTTTACTTTATTGAGTCTTTGTGTGCTTGCCTAGGCCATCTGATTTTGCTGTCCTATGTATCTTAGAAAGCACAGTACAGCTTTCAGGAAAAAGTCGTGCCTTTCTCAATAGAACAAAGAGGGGCCTCTCTATACAAAGTGGCTGAGATTAGAAGAAACAGTTGCCTTTGCTGCTGTTAATTTGCATATCCTGCCACCGCTGTACAGAAGTGCTGTCTGGAGCATTTTGCAAGCCCTGATGTGTCAGGTGAACAGTGCGCTGAGAAGTGGACTCCAGCTCTCTCTGAATTACCACGGAGCCTGTAGTGTTTGGGTTTTGTGCGCTGCCCTTCTGTCAGTGTAAATACAACCCATTGACACAAAGATGATCAGAGGGCTGGAGCACTTCTGCTGTGAAGACAGGCTGAGAGAGCTGGGATTGCTCAGCCTGAAGAAGAGAAGGCTCTGGGAAGACCTTACAGCACCTTCCAGTACCTAAAGGGTGGCTACAAGGAAGCTGGAGAGGAAGGAATCACTTTTTACAAGAGGACAGGACAAGGGGAAATGGCTTCAAACTGAAAGGGGCAGGTTTAGATTAGATATTAGGAATAAATTCTTTACTGTGAGGGTGGTGAGGCACTGGAACAGTTTGTCTAGAGAAGTGGATTCCCCATCCCTGGAAGTGTTCAAGGGCAGGTTCGATGGGGCTTTGAGCAATCTGATCTAGTGGAAAGGGGGGTTGGAGCTAGGTGATCTTTAAGGTTTATTCCAACTCAGGCTGTTCTATGAGTCTGTGATTGCTCCATATGAGAGAGATATTCCTGCTTTTTTTGACCTTTGAGGAGTAAAGAAATGCTGTATCCCTGCTCATGAAGATGCTTAGCCTGTTTCCCAATCCAGCTACACAGCCCTCAACTGATGGCAAGTGTCCTCTTTGTCACTTTAGCATCAGCAGATCTATTGTCCCCTCTCTTGGCTCCTTCAGAGACCTGCTTGTCATGACTTCTGAAAAAAGCTTGTGGCAGTGTCCTCACTCCACTACTGGTCTCTGAGACTATGAGGAGGTTACTGTTCCAATTTACTGCTCTGTAGCAGAAATATTCCGTTGCCTTGGCTAAAAAATAGGTTTCAGTGCAAGTAGTGCCACAGGAATCTTACAGCTGAAGTAATGGTGGTTGGCATGCAATCCCTATATAAGATATGTGAGGGACTGTTTCACTGGTTAAAGAAATTAATGGGAATTTTATCATCCTTGAAGCCAGATTTGATGGAATTGTGGGAATAATGTGATTTATCACTCCTATGAGGGTAATGTAATAGAGCTTGTGATATGGCAGACATGGGTAGGAGTTGTATTCCCAGTACAATGTTGAGATGGGAGGAAATTCTTCAGTACAAGAGCTGTGTGTTTATGTGTCTTAAAGCTTCCCCCCTCACCAATGCCTCTTGTCTCCCTGTGCCTGTCATCTCTCCTTCCTCTTTGGGCAGACACTTCTATGGGAGAGGAAATAAGCTGTATGTGGTCTTCAGTTTTGGGTCTTCTATAGCCAATCAGAATAACATAGTGGTATGCTTTGCCTTCTTCCTCCTAAAACATGTGTTTTACCTCTCTTACATTTATGGAGTGCATTGAAAAAATCTACAGTCCAAGTAAAGGCATTTTTGTTCATAGCAGATTTCAGATTATGTCATCTAGCCCTCCCACATCAAATGGTTGCCTGAATGTCTGTGATTCTCCATGACCAGTTACAGTTTTGAGGTCTACAGGCAGAGCCTTAGGCAAAATATTCGCTATACAGATGTTTTCACAGCCTCCAGGGACAATTTCTGTATCTGCTAAATAGCTGTTGTTGTGGTGTCATGATCCATTTTTTGTCAGGTGTTTTGTGGTTCCCCCCCCCACCCCCAAGCTATTAACCTAATTGCTTGAAAACACCTCCTTCAGTTAAGTTTCAGGACCCTATCATTCCTTTTAGAGTTGCTACTGTACTTTATTTCACAATGCAGATGTTGGATGCCTCCCATCATAGGACTGTAGCTCTTTCAATCCAGTGGGGGTCGAGTAGTAAAAGAAGGGCTTTTCAAAGTGCATTTATTAGCAAAATACCCGGAGAACTCTGGAGGTATGGGCTGTAATAGCAGATAGCATGGATATATTTGGTAGGCAACTGTGTTTTTCTTGATCCTGCCGAAGTTCTTTCATCAGATGGTGAGAGCTGTACTGTAGCCAGGTGATTAAATTATGCTGTATCTTACTTGGCTGTGCTGGGATTATGTGGCTGAGAAGGCGTGAAAATGGCACTATGCATATACGTGGGCTGAACAGGAAGGATGGCAGAAGTGAGGGTACCATGCAGAAATCAATAATTAAAGGAAGAAAAAGTATTTTCTCGTAAGACAGCACCTGTATGCCCATAGCATGAATGTACATGACTGTCACATCTCAGAGGGCTCTTTATACCATGTGAGTTTTTAATCTCACTGTTCTATTTCTGGTTTCACCTTGTAGAAAGGAGATTGCTATTAAGTTACATTGGGTTGAATGGGTCCTTGCACTGTGTAGTTATTGTATGTATGCAATTTTAACCAAGAAAACACCTCGACTGAGCTTTAATTCCCATACTCACTGGTGTTTTTCAGGCAGTTATTTTCTTCTTAATATGTAAATTTCATGTTAAGCTGTTAATTGGGAAAATACAGGGAATGTTTTAGTAGCTCAGGAAAACATGATTTTCTAATGTACTTTTTTTTTTATTGTCTACAAGTTTCTGGCCACTAATACAAGAGTGTACAGACAGAAATTCATCAGCCTCCCCCACCCCCAGGAGACTACTTATTAGATTTATGCAACACAAGATATTAAAACCACTTTTGTCTGTCACACAGCCACGGGCAGGGGAGGGGGAATTTGCCAGTTGCTAATGGATACCTGGCGTTTTTGTGTATGACCATGAAGAACAGCTTGTGCACTTTCACCCCCGATGTTCCCTGAATAACTTGGGTCTCATTTAGGTCAATAAGCCTTTATCAAAACGTCAGGAGTGAAAAATGTGTCTTGGTGTAAGCCGACTGGTCGTTCCCTCCAGTCACCGGAGTCTATAGGACAATCAGTGTTCTCTAAGCTTGTCTGCATGTCACGCAAAGAGCTGGGTGACAGTAACCATTGACTGCGTGTCTGTCGCATTGTCTTTGGGACAGCCCCCATTTGCATACTTGCCGGTGTGCCTGCTAGCCAATGAACCATGGAGGGGCTTTAGGAAACATAAGCTCACAGCTCCCATGCAAATTTCCTGCGTGGAGAACACTCGCTCCCTTAAAGCACAGTCCAGGCTTTCTCTTCCTACCTTCCTGCTGTAAAACTGAGACTGTGATCCTGGCAGGGCCACGGAGCCTGGTCACTATTTGTGGTTTGTGCTAAAACGTTAACTTTTTCTCTGGGCTTTTCTTTGCTTACCAAGGTAATTTTTTTTTTGTCTTCTTTTGCTTTTAGTAATTGCTTTTGGGGATATCTGGACAGCATTATCTGTGCTATCACATATGATGTGAAATCATACATCCCTTCCTCAGATGAGCTATTTTGAATGAAGGACAGTGTTTCCTCCCTGTGTGGTTGGAATTGTCTTTTGTTGAGGGAACTTTCTCCGTGGTAGTGATGGAGATGTACTAGTCCTCTGCATACAGACGAGCACTTGGATATTAGGGTTTATTGACCGTATGTGAAAGAAATACAATCACTTGACAGAAAAGATTGCCTCTGGTGCTCTATTTTCTATGACGATTCAGCAGCACCTCATGTCAAGCAGAGCTCATAATTTTGCCTTTCACTATTGGTTCATAAATGGCATTAGACTGGACAAAGGGAGAATTTCATTGCATTTGAAGCTTCTGTCATAAGACACCGTCTTTCCTTAAAGCATCTAGTGCAGATGCTGTTTCTTTCAATTTATGATGTTCATTATGTCTTTATTTTATTGGAAAATAATTTAAAATAGTCCAGTCCAAAAAAAAAAAAAGGGGTGGAGGGTTCTGGTGGATGCTTTCAGAAGGAAGCTGTAGAAGAGATTCATGACTGAGTTGAAGAGTCTGAGCTTTATGTTTATTACAACCAGTGCTCTGCGTAGTTTCATTATATCTTAAAAATCTACCTTGAATACAAGTGACTATAAACAATTGTGATAGCTGTTCTACTGCATCTGATATCTTGCATACGTTATGAGATGTCAAAATTAAGGGAAAGAGTCCTGGCTCACGTTCTACCAGCTTTTCTAGAAGTGTCACAGAGTTGAAATTCAACACTTTAGTGCCCTGAGATGAACAGGTTTTTTGTGCCATCGAGATGTTTCAGAGCCACAAAAATATTATAGTGAAGTCAACTGATGCCTAACTCTTTCCCCACTATTTTTGCATTATACAGACATATTATTTTGCTCAGTATTCAGGGCAACGTCTCATGCATTTTTTAAGGTGATAATACGGCTCCCATTCATCTTGACTAGAGTAGGGCTGTATCCTGATTATTTTGGTTAATTAAGAAAATAATCATAGGTACCATCTTTAGTCCCATTTGCCAGTTTGTTATGCAAAACAGTAGTGAACCCTGCAGACGTGAGACGGGGGATAAAATGTTCAACAGCACGTTGTGTTCTCTGCGGTTGCTCTTTATGTGAAATCACACTTTGAAATAGGGAGCTCATTTTCTTAATCTGCATTAACCTGTGTAACCGTGACGTCTTGAGATTGGTTTCTCAGCTGTATGCTTACTTTTATGCCATGTGTTGTGTGTTTTCAATGACAAGCCACTCTTACCATTTCAATAAGCAGATTTTGTTGTTGGCTCTGACGGAGAATGCGACTATTTATTAATTGAGTTGGCTTTTGCAATTGCAATTGCAGCTCCCTGATACTCAATAAAACTATGCTGGCTATGCCATGCTCATCTGGTCTGTAGAAAACCCAAGGTTTATCTGCACACTGATGACATTCCAAATAGGACCTAACTGTACCTCTGTCCAGTCAGCAAGAATATCAGATGTCTTTGGTATCTGTCACCTTGGAGGTATTTCCAAAGTCATACCTTAGTATAGGTGAGTAGTTTATCAGTAGCTTGGTACCAGCAGTGTTGCAGGACTAGATCTCTGTTTCTGCTGAAGTCCCTAAATGCTGACAAGTGGATGGGAAAGGTGTGTTAGAGAGCTCACTTTGTCTCCAGTGCACCTGGATGGATATCCATCACCAATATACATCCACATATTGGTGATGGATACTTAGAAATCTTTTTTCAATCCATGTAAGCTCAAAGGAAGAATGAAAAAGTATAAATAAGGGGGAAGTTAAGCTCATCTGGTAAATGGCATGTGAAGCACACCTCTTCCCGAAATGAAGTAAGCTAGCAAAATGCTCATCTTCTAAATACAGACTCTGCTTGTTTTCTTTGGCTCAGTCAGGAAACCTTTTGTTTGAATTAGGCCAAGTGAATTGCACAGAATGGTTTTCAGTTTTAGTATGTGTACACAAGCCAAACTGCGTGTAATCAGAGAATTTCAATTTGCTCCTAATATTTTCTTTCTATACTCTTACAGGTTTTTCTATTTTACTTCAGATCATTTTTGATATAGTTAATATATTTGTCACCTTCCAAATTTTACATTTTATTTATGGTGTTCTAATACATTCTGAAAAGAGATGAAAGACATACACAGAGTAGAGAATTAACCTAGTTCTCTGTGTGTTTCTTTTAGGAAATTGTATTAGTAGTATTCTTTGGAACTGAGTATGTGGTTCGGCTATGGTCAGCAGGATGCCGCAGTAAATACGTTGGAATATGGGGAAGGCTTCGTTTTGCTAGGAAGCCTATTTCAATCATTGGTGAGTATGTAAAGCTTGCAAAGTTGATGTAAACAATGAGTAAAACTTGCCCTAAAAGTTTTTAGAAGTCGAATTTCTGCAGTAGTTGAAGCCAAGTTAGAGCGAGAGCTCTTGTCATTAGCGTGAATGTAGATCTGAATTTGCTTTCAGGAATTCATGGCACTGTCATTTGAGAACAAATGTAGCTTGGTTTGTTTTTCTAGAAGAGCAGAGTGTTTTCTTTTCACAAGTGATCTTAAGCTTTGCCAGGAATAAGCCTTGGCTGCAGTCCTGTCTCCTGTGACCTGAAGATCCCAGACACTGTACAAGAGCTACAATTGTATTTTCTTAAAGATACTGAACAGCCTTTTTTTATCCCCTCAGAAGCCATTTGAATAGATTATTATGAGTTTATTTTGCAGTCTAATTAAGCTGTGTACTGCATGGTAGAACAAAATAGATGCCCTGTAGTTGCTTTGTGTATCAGTTGAATTAAAATAGGGTTTTCAGTGATGCATTTGGAGCTGGACACCTTAATTCCCTTTGTATTCAATTGGCTTCCTAAAATGACTTCAAGGTTCTTGGAAATTACATCCAAATATTCCATATATTTCACTAATTGCTGTTTTTTTTAGAATGCTTGTCATTCATTTAACAGTTTCACAGGAAGAAACATAATCCAAAATCAATCTGTATTTTGTTAGTCAGTATTGAGAGAACTGTGTAAAGACCCTTGCCCTGTACTTAAGTACTTGAAATATAAATGGACTAAATAAATCAGATTTTGGAAGAGGAGTATTGTTACAGAAGAATAGTAATTCTTGTTCTGTGACAAGACAAAATTCTGATTTTTTCACTACTCAGAAACAGTTTTTGTTGTTGAGTACAGGACATGGGTTTTCATAAACTATCTACAGTTTTGCTGAATGTAAATGACAAAATTTTGTACCTGGGTATTTTTAAAATTATAAAATAGTTTGGTTTAGCTCCCCTGTGCATCCATCCACACACACATATATATAAAAATAGCAACTGTATCTCAGGTGTGACTTCAGCTATAAAAAGACTTTGACTGCATCTTTGCACTCTGGCCACGATCCATTTCTCTCAAGTGCTAGAACACTAAACGTTCTGAAACATCACCCAAATTAATTCAGTCTGGAAAGCAAAACACAGTTCAGCTTTCCCAGATACGGATCAAGAACTATTTAATTCTCCAAAATACAGAGTTCTTTTCCAAAATTTACTAGGCCTGAGGCATGTAGATTCAGAGTATAGTACTGTCTGACTTAAACTAAATTAGACTCATACACTGATTCCAATTTTTTCTCCCTTTTAGACCTGGACAGATAAAATGATAGTAGGGCAATTTTCTTGTATATGAACTAAACCCCAAAATCTCTGTCAATTAAAATCCTGTCTAAGCACAGAAGAGAAAATAAGAATTGGAGAAGAGAGAACAGATGGAAACTGCTGAAATTCCTCCTGGGTTATAGCTAATAAGGATTCCAGGCTGCTTGGTGGTAACTCCGTATTCGTTTAGACTGTGGCCAGCTTGGACCCATTCCAGTAAAACCTTTCCATCATATCACATGATGAAATTTACTTCATATGCCACAATAGAGATCTCTTGATACACAAACAAAAATATCAATTAGGAGTGACTGTTCAAAATGTTAAAGTAATATTTGTCTTTGGTCCTTGTAGTCTTGCAGAAGTATTGTAAGATGCTGCTAACTAATTTTCTTCGATTGAATTTTGTTTTCCAGATTTAATTGTAGTTGTTGCTTCCATGATAGTTCTTTGTGTGGGCTCTAAAGGTCAAGTCTTTGCAACCTCTGCTATCAGGTAATTATATGCAATAAAAGAAAGTAGTGCTGTCCGAGCAAGGTGGGGTTTCTTCTTCTTTTTTTTAAATTTACCTTCTGTTTCAATTCTTGCAGGAGAAAATGAGTCACTGCCCAGTGTCATGTAATAGAGCCGATCACTGATCATGTATTGGTGATCCCATAAAGCGTAGGGGAAATACAATTTTGTTGTAATGCTTTTATGGGTAGTGGGGACAGAGAAGCTCATTCTCCTTCTGCCTTTCCCCAGCTAGGTGGGTTCTACCCAAATCCTGGTTTAGTTTCTTAGCTTGGTTTTATAGCAGCTCTTTGGTGCTTCCTATCTTTTGACATCTTCAAGCTGCCTCTTCATAAAATGTCTATGGTTGTGAATTATTGATGGATTGAATCCACCTTGTGCTCAGGAAGGTCACCTCACTTAGTTTTCTTGGATGAATACATGGCAGTGTGCTTTGCTCTTCACACTGGCAGCAGGCATGCTCCAGGACTGCAATGATGCCCATAAAAAGAACGTTTTAAAATATTATTGGACTGTCTGGTTCAAATTGCCTATGAAATTCCTCGAAGATAAGGAGATCAGATCTTTAGTTAGCTGGTTCTGTATTTTGTTTCCCATCCTGGTGAGCAGGTCAAATATGAGTTGATGAATAATTCCTAGAGCATTTACAGTTTATGTCCAAAATCCCTGAAGCCTTGGGTTATCCTTACTAGCCATGTGTACAAAGTCAGTCCTTCCCTTGGACAAAATCTCCCCATGCTGTCTTCATAACAAACAAGAAGAAAGATGGGTGAGTGCAGTGAAAACACGCAGGCTGATAAGCCTAACATGGAATAATGTGTCTCTTAAAACTGTCCTTTGGAAGCCAGACTTCGCTTCTCCACCTCTGTTTCTTCTCTTGTGTCTTTAGTCTCTTCATTAATTTGAAAATCGTGTTCCAGGGGCATCCGTTTCCTGCAGATTTTACGGATGCTGCATGTCGACCGTCAGGGTGGTACATGGAGGCTGCTGGGATCAGTGGTGTTCATACACAGACAGGTAAGTTTGAGCAGTCTGAGGAATGGCACAGCTGATGCCAACGCTTTTATACTCAGAACAGCACACATGCAGACATGCTGATGATGTCACTTATATTTAGTGCGGAGGCAGGTAGTCATTTTTTTTAACCAAGTGTGGTTGTTCTGCCTTATATTCACTGCCACTTTGGCAAATTTTGACTTGTAGTTGGACTGAAAAACAGAAAATGAGACTTCTGAAAACTAGTCTGAATATTTCCTAAAATATGTACCTAAATTCTGGAGTTGTTTTGGGTCTGGCACTGTTTGAAAAAGTTGCCAAACTACTTTTTGATGGCCAGAAGGTTAATGAGTCCTGCTGGCAAGTGAAGAGGTTGTTTTGACTCTGTGTTGGCAGTGTGAATGCTGGACCAAGTCATCAGCGCTATAAATTTTGTCACCATTGAGCTCAGTGGATTTTTGTTAATTTGCACAGCCAGCACTCAGTGTCCATGTTTATTAATTGCTGAAACTGCATTCTTCTCTTCCAGTTATCCTTTATAACCCATCAGTGTTAGGCAATTTAGGTGTCTCAATGAGATCGTAATGTCATTATTTTGACTTTCTTTGCAGGAACTGATAACTACACTGTACATCGGATTTTTGGGCCTGATTTTTTCCTCGTATTTTGTGTACCTGGCTGAGAAAGATGCTGTAAATGATTCTGGAGAAACAGAGTTTGGCAGCTATGCAGATGCCCTGTGGTGGGGAGTAGTAAGTATAGCAATTTCATATGTTAACACTGTCCAGTGTGGAATAAAATTGAAGCAGGCACGGACTGAGAACAGCACTTTGAAATGGCTTCTTACTGCTTCAGCACACTTTCTGGTTTTGTAATTCCATGAGAAGATCAGTAGTTTTATTTGGTGTTTACAGTCTTACATGATCTAAAGTGATCAAATTACATATAAAAAAATGTAGAAATGTGTTCTATTTCTTTATTTATGTGTTCTGTCTTCCCTGCTCGTATAGTGATTACTTCTTGCTGCCTTTTTCATGGTAGTGTTCAACTGTCTAAGGTGGTAAGAGTCTTGCTAAATCAGGGCTAAGTTTTTTTGGGAGGGTGGTGTTTAGGGTTTCTTTGTCCATCTTTTTGTTGGATGGGTTTTTTTCCTTAAAAGAGTTATCTATGTTCTGCAATTTGGCCTGTGACAGTAATTTCCAGTTTATTCAGAATGGACTAATTCTGGAGCAAGAACCATCTAAGATACACAAGAAATCCGGGCACAAGACTCTTCTAAGGTGTTTATATTGCTTTGGGAGCCACGCAGTGTCTTCACACAGCATTTGTCTGTGCTGTGTCGACACACCATCTTGTTTAGAGATTTCTCAGCTTTTTCTAAGGTGCTACCATAACTTTGGTGTAGCTGTATCTTTACTTCTAGTGAAGTTCTCCCTTCTTTGTATTGATAGTGACAGTTGTCTCTCTATTTATTATATGTATTACTAGTGTGGAATCTCTTCTGGGATTACATTTTTGTAAACATTTTAATTTTGATGCTTCTGCTAGTAGCTATTCCCTCTTTCCTTCTCACATGATACACAAATACCAGCTTGGCTATTTTGTTTTGGCATTTCCCATCTGTAATTGTTCCTGTTTCCTTTTCCTATCGCAGTTGGAAGAAAGGTACTTTTTGGAAGATATTTTTCGTTATCATTAGCACTCAAGCAATGGCTTTTTTTATCTGCTTTAATTCTATTAGCTTAATCAAATGAACTGTCATCAGTAAGTGCTACAGATCTTTAAAATGAGTAGACATCACTAGTGATAACATGCTCACACTTTCAAAATCTGCTCATCTTCTAGAGATTTTTCTTTGCTGCTTTGAATCAAAATGCATTGTTTCTCTTTTTTTTTGGTAAAAATAAGACAACTAAGGCTTCTGTTTAAGAATGATAGGACTAACACCTCCATTTCACTAATAAAATGCGTATATATATTTAAGAATATTTATTAAGAACTATTTTTAATAAACCTCTGCCTGTGTGTGCTTATACAGTCTTCTCTTCACAAACTACCACTTGCTGTTTCAGGAAGGAAAGATCTATTGATGAGCAGATCTATTACAGGTCTGCAGGTGCTGAAATGCATATGTAGCCCTTTTTGAATACAACAGGTTTTGTTTTGTTGTATTGTTTTGCTGCTATGATCTGCTGCAGAATTCTTTCTTCTTGCTGTCTGCCGCGGTTAAATACAGGCTTTCTTAGGACCAGAAGACTTACTGTGTAGCACAAGCAAGTGGCTTTCTGTCAAGTAGCTTTTTCAATGCTTTCATGTCATTATGGCATTTTTATTTTCCACTACAGTGGTCAGATGACTCAGTAATTAACAGTGGCAGATGTAGCTGCATTTAAAAACACATGCTGTCATTGGCGTTGCCATTAAAAATTGAGTATGTGACAGACCAGATTGGCTTACTGAAAATACAGTAAAAACCTCCCATAGAAGCAACACGATCTGTCAGGATATTGAAATCTTCTCCTTTCAGGGAATTATTGTTCAGTTAATAGGCATGCCAGTTATTTTGTCTTCCTAATTACAATAAACTTATTTAATCAATACATTTAATTATGATGATATTTTTTCTGTTATAGCTTCTATTGTGTTGCAGCGTGCCATATGAAGTGTGACACTGCATTCAACGAACACATAATATAATGTCTTTAATATTAAAAGCAGCATTAGGTGTCCTTGTTCTGCTCTAATACACTTCCACTAACTGCTAAAAAGATTTAACAGAACAAAACTGAGATGGATTCAGGTCCATCCATTTCTGATGTCTTGATAGTGTAATACTCTTCACGCTTTTTGCTAGGAAAAAGCCCTGTAAAGTTAGGACAGAGAAAAAGTTAGCCCAGGGAAGTCATGGATGTCCCATCCCTGGCAGTGTTCAAGGACAGGTCGGGTGGTGCTCTGAGCAGCCTGGTCTAGTGGAAGGTGTCCCTGCCCATCTCAGGGGGTTGGAAATAGGTGGTCTTTAAGGTTCCTTCCAACCCAAAACATCCTATGATTCCTTGAATAACTGTGAGGTCACAAGGATTCCTTCTAATAAAGGTCTCAAACTCATACAAAAACCTTCTCAAGTGTTAGATCTCAAAAGTTTTGGTTATGTTTAGCCAGAATTTTCTGAATTGCTTAAACACCACCAATTCTGGTCAGTGAAAACCTGTTTTGAGCTGAACCTGCAGAAGAGGATAACTCACAGCTCGTGTCTCAGACACCATAATAAATAAGTGATCTCACTTCTCTGAAAGGGCACTTACCTGATATAGTAGAGAATGTTTCAAAAAGTCCTTGACAGTGTTTTCCACATCTTTTCTCACTCTCCAGCACTGCACTTTTTTGTTTTTTTTAACACTTTTTTGTTATCTCAGTGTGTGTGTACACTGCTAAACAAGTTCTTTGGGCAGCAGTAACAGAACATGCAATATAGCTGAAGTAAACCACATAAAAGGCTTGTGTTACCACAGCTAAACTGCATCTGGAGTTGGGTGCTTTCATATTGCTGTGCTTTGCTGACTATAGGCACACCCCTACACCCCAGAGTGCGTAACTTGTAATTAAATGTTCTTCATTGTCATTGTTGTTATTTTTAAGTCTATATTGCTTTTCCATTTTCATATGTAAATTGGTCTCCTGGGCTTTATTTGAATTTCCTTGAGAACTGTGGACTGTAGCTATTTGCCATTAGTTACAGGCTTCTTGGAGAAACCTAAGGTTGCCTTATGACATAAAAAGTTGTCTGTATGATTGCTGGTTTTGAATACAGTGCAAGCTGTATAAATTCTGCCAGTGGCAGGATATCTGTCCGTCTTTCAAGAACAGGTTTAGTGTTAGCAAGTAAAATAAATGTAATGTGACGAATCTTTCAGTTCCCCAGTGCCAGTATTCAAAATTAGTCTGCTTATATTGTCCTTCATGTCCAGACTGACAGTTTTAAAGACCTAATATAGACTCAGGACCAATAAAACCAAGAATTCATTAAAATGCATCAATTTTTTTTAAAAAAGATGCTTAAAAAAAACCTGATAAATGTCCTCGTTGAATCTGTCAGAGATAACCACTTTCAGAAAGCATTACCTGCTCACTGTCTCTGGGGGTTCTGTGGGTTTTAGTTTTGTTGTTGTTTTTTTCTCCTCCTCTCTCTCTCCTTCAGCATTCATTTCAATCCCATCTCCGAGTGACTGAGAGGAGCTCCTCTTTTGATATCCACTGAATGAACACACAATTTCCAACCTTCACACTGGAACAAACATGCCTCAGAAGAACTGTGCTAACAGTGTCTTTGATCATGAACGTTACTTCCAAAAGCAATTATTGAATATAGCCACGCGTGGATATTCCTCTGTGCCTTTTGCTTTGAATTGAATCGAGCTGTTTTCTGCAAATAACTGCTTTACCTAAGGATTTCTCGTTACTTTAATTATTACAGCTTAGAAGACAGGCTTTCTCACTAAGGACCAAATTCAACAAAGCATTTCAAGTTTGCTTACTCCTAAGCATGCATAAAACCATGCCCTGTTTAGCAAAGCCCATCAGTATGTGCTAAAGGTAAATTGAAAATCAAAATTGGGGGAAAACTTTGCTGCAAAGTTGTAGGAAATACCACTTGAAACTGCACATGCATAAAACTTTTGCTAAATTCAAAGTAATCTGATTTAATTTATAAAATAGTTGCACATAAATTTTAGAAAATAGCTTCGTGAAAGGCATCTTGTGGATCTTGTGTTCTTCAGAACCCTTTGTTCCCTCCTCTTCTCGATTAAAAAAGCTGTTGAGAACGGACTTCAATGCTTGACAGAAGGTGACATGTCATTTTTAGTTTCTATGTGGTTTACAAGTCAAGTATACCAACTACACCTGTTACATCCTTTTTTTTAAAAATTCTGATTTTGGAGATTATGTGTTTGGGTTTTTGTGGGTGAGTTGTTTATTGTAGGAATTGTTGGAGCAGAGGTTGAAAGATGAAGATATTTTTAAATGCTTTTTGCAAGGCGTGTCTTTGCTTTGCAGCTGCCTTCTCATCTCTGAGCTTTAACTCTGCGAGTGGTTCCAACTGTATTTTGTTCTCGTTCTACGAAATCTTGTGGGGTAGATGTGAAGAAACATTTTAAAACTGTTACTTGCAAAGTACACATGTAGATATTGTTACATCTGGGGAATTTTCCAAGGTACACAGCAAGGATTTCATAGACAGAACATCCTTACTTACCTGATTAGTTTCCTGTGCTCACTTTAGCCTGATATAACCTAAAATACGATCCTTTGCCTACTCAGTGCTGACGAACAGTACTATTTCTTCTTTCTGTGTGGGTTTTTGCTTTGTATTCCCCCCTTCAGACTTTTGATGCATATTTAATAGGAACAACATTAGTCTTAATACCAAAGTCTGTGGTGGTGTTCATCAAATCAAGGTTCTAAAATAGTCAGTGGATGAATATGATTTTGTTTCTAATTAAAGCAATTGTTTTACAGGCTGCTTTTCAATGAAATTTAATGTGTGGGCCCTTGTATCAATTTAATTTCATTATGCCGACATGTTTACTATGCTAGAGTAGAAGTTGAGTCAGTATTTCCATTATAATATCCTATTTTACAACTGTAAAATTAGTATTGTGCTCTTTAGGGAGTTATAATCTGGCTGTAAAGAATGATTTAGGGCAGAAACTTGGCATGTAAGATTTCAGCAGCATATATTTTGGGGAAAAAAGAAAATGTAATTTCAGAATACAATGCATTTGTAGTTGGTTTAGAGTTATGTGGGCAGAGGAAAAACTTAACTTAAACACACACTTTGATTTGCAACTCAATTTCCAAAACGTTTTCTTTAAAAAACCTTCTAAACAAACATCACAGGAAATACTTTTTTTGTGTTTCTGATGATTCATATAAACCAATTCAGAAAGAATGGGCAGGGATGTGGTGGGAAAGGGGAGACAAATACTTCGATGTATGTGAATTCTTCTTTGGTTATACTTTTGTCAGCTCAGAAGCACCTATTTCTTTTCACATTTCAAGTTAATGTATGTATTTCAACATGATTTTAAGACTGTAACACAAAAGACTTGATAACATTTTTCACTTACAAGGATTTATAAATTTTTTCAAAAACAGAAGCACAAACCATTATTTTCTCTCATAATCTTTTCCGTAAGAAGGTATTGGAAGCCATAAATTTTCCCATAATTAAATTTTCTTTTTTATTCCATATTTTTGAAAGTGAAATTGTAATTAGGCTTTAGGATTTTTTTTTAAAGCCACCATCGTATGTAGGTAAGGAGATAACATCACTCTTCAGTCCCCCATCAGGTCCTGAATTAAAGTGGAATTTTAATAACCATTCCAGGAATACAGGCAAAGGCACTTGGGTAGTTAACTAACCCTTCCAATGCTTCTGCAGGGTGTGAAACAGTTTTGGAAAAAGGCCACATTTTAAAAACTCGTATTAAAAATTAAAAACCAATACTTGACTGTTTTGAGTATCAGCAACCACCAAGAAACTTGCAATAAACATCACCACCTCAAGCTGCCGCTTTTGTCGTGTGTCTGACTGGCACATAACAACTTTGCTTAGAGGGTGGACAGTTCAGGACATGGTGGGGATGGCCTCCGTGTGTGTGTGTGACTGTGGGACCAACATCTGTATCCCGGGCAGCTGAATCCCATAGTGTCAGAAGAAAGCCTGAACAGCCAACAGGTGAGCTGTGCTTCGGCTGCTTGAGAGCTCCATGTGGTTTCCCATGCTCTGATTTGGTTAGCCTTCCTCAAAGTCACAGATAAAAATCTCTCTAATTTACAAATTCAGAAATAGCTGGTGACATAGGTGAGTTTAAATTGCTCTCAGATGCCAAATGTATCCTTCTGCTTCAAACAAATACTTTCTTTCCTTGAGCTCATGCAAATAATGACTTATTAAGCCTTGTTATGCTACATCACTGTGGTAGTAATCTTTACTTCAGGGTTCTGAGGGGCAAACTCAACAGATGTTTCCTGCATGTGTGCTTTAAATTATCTGTTCCTGCTCTCAGTGTTTTATATGAATTGGTGATTCATTAGACTGTTTTCAGGGTCTTTGCTACATGGAAAATTTTCAGCTCCTCATGCTATTTATACCAATGTTATCTCTAGAACGCTTCATGCCTGACCCCAGGCACAGCACCTGGTTACAGTATGCGTGTGCTCTTTCCATGCAACAGCCCTCTAACACTCTCAGCAAACATCTCCATAAACAAAATCACCAGTTCAGAACTGCCGGCAGCCTTTCCCTAAGGAAAGTGTGTGACGTGGGCAGGCAACCCCTGTCCCAGTAACTTCATATGTTGTGCAGTTGCCTCAGCCATGAAGACTTGAATTAGTGGGTTTACTTTGCAAGATTTTAAACACGTATTTTGTTGTAATTCAATTTCCTGTATGTTTTTCCATCGAGTATTAGGTGGGGAAGCAAACCTGGAGGGGAGAATTACCTTCATTAGTGTCACACAGGCTGACAGTGGGAGAAATGGGAAATGCAGCTAATGCTTCTTTGAAATAAATAAAAAAGGAAGAGAGAGCAACAACCCCAAAGTGCCATGTTAATACTTTCTGTAATGCCCTCTGCATTTCTCTTTGCAGGTAACTGTTACAACTATTGGTTATGGAGATAAAGTGCCACAGACCTGGATAGGAAAGACAATTGCATCTTGTTTTTCAGTGTTTGCAATCTCATTTTTTGCACTGCCTGCGGTAGGTTATCTTGTACTTTTTCAACAATTTGATGTTGATTAATTAGTCATGAGAGAGAACTTTTGTTACTGATTCTTTAACCTTTTGTTTAATCTGGTGTTATGTAAGCTTTGTATTAAACTTCTCTGTTTTAGCTGAAATTTATGTAGCTTGTAGAAACAAAGGAGCTTCTAGAAGCAGCTAAGTAAATGTGCATTGGTTTTTGTATGCAACACTAGATTTGAGAAAGAGATGTTTAATTCCGAGTACTTTTCTCTGCCTATCTCAGAAGTGTAAAGGAAATTATTTCTAATTACTTCTTAGTGATGACTTAGCAATGTTTTGGTTTTTTAAGGCGTTCAATTATAGTTTACTCAACTGATTAGGTCCAAGGTGAACTGTAGAATTCTCATGCACATCCTTCTTCTAGAAAAGCGTCCAAAAAGCAGAAAGACAGCAATCAGCAGCCAGGGACACTGATGCAGTTCTTCACAAAATTAATATCTGTCCATGGCCAAAGTCCTGTTTTCAAATGTGACCTAGAGCTGACCTTCTAAAGCTGTTATGGCACTTTGTTTGCACTGAAAACAGGTTCCCAAGTGCTTTCAAACAAGAAACAAGGCACTTGAGTACCGAGGGTAAATTCAAAATCAGCAAAACTTGGACTGTGGTTTGAAAACCCGAATATTCAGTGCCAAGGGTAGTTAAGGGTATGTTTTACACGAATTTAGCAGTACTCCGGAATTGTGCTGTTAAAATGTTCGTGCCACCTGAAACGTTCTGTTTAAATGTTTATGTTCTCAGTTCAATGACACAAGCAGTTGTGTTAGCAGATGTTTGTGTAGTTGTAATGGAGAAGTGGTGGGGATAGTACAGAATAGATAAGAATACTTTTATGCCAGTACCATCACAAAAATTCTTCATAGCATGAAATAGTAGCTACTAAAACTCCAGTGATGTTTTAAAATTAGTTTCCTACTTTAAAGGTACATCACCTTTTGCAGAGGAGAATAATTAAATGTAGTTTTTAAGCTCTTCAGCATCAGTTTTCCTTTAAAGCATATGTTTCCACCTCCTCATTCTAATCTCTCTCACTTTTATTTTAGAAGAGAAATCAGGTAAGTGAAATGATCCGTATGGAAAATGCCGAAAACTACTTTTTTGACTGAAGAGTGGTGCTGTGAAGTGTTGTTTTGCTGGGTTTTTTTATTGACTTGGATGCCAGCAAAGCTGTTTCAGAAATGATTGTGTAGCAGCCATGCCTTCACAGCCATGCTTTTTGTTTACCTGTCAGATTTCCCTAATCTTTGTTGAAGTAGAACAACAACAATCACCCCCTTTTTAGTGGGATTTTCTTTACTGAATTAAATCTTTCCTGTGAGTTGGCCCAAGGGGGAATTCAGGGTTTGAAGCTTTATTGCAGGCTGTCTTGTTGGTGTTTTAAGTAAGAAGATCTGGCTGAGATCACAGTCAAAAGTAATTGTAGTGGCTAAATGCAACTGGTGTGGGTTCTGGATCAGGCAATGATCCCTCATTTCCCAAATATGTGGTGTTTGAGCATCATCACCTCTTTGATCTTCGCTAAATTAACATAACAGGAAGGGCATTTCATGTTCCTTTCAAAATATTTGATGATTAATACAGTTCTTAGAGGTTGAGCCAAAATCACTGGCTGCTGTGATGCCTTCTACTATATGTAGAAAAGAATTTATGCTTTCCTTGAGTAAGCATAATCATGTAAGCTGATTTATAAAAGATTTCATTTTTACCTTTTACTAAAACTTGTGTTAAACATGTCTATAGCTGTGCAAATGACCACATAAATGGCTTGCTCCTTACTTAAATTTGGATTTCACAGCTATACTACATTTGGAGTCTAGTTCAGGTTTCACACCATCCAGTGCCATTAGCCTACGTCACTTGTCCTGAGAGTGAATTAGCTGGCTTTGTGTTCAACTCAGTTGACCATTTTGAAATATGCCTTTTTCTCTTCTTCATCCTCTTTCCTCACTCCCACCATGGATTAACATATGGAAATAGAAATTACCATACCAGAGTTAAAAGGTCTATTGACTTACATCATGCCCTGCTAAAGCTTTACTTGTCATAAAAATGAAGTTTAGCCCATCAGGTTGATTTTTTTCCCTATTCTGTCGTTCCCCTACACAAGCATTTGTGAGACTTTTAGAGGGTATGAAATATAATTTCTCTTTCTTCTTTTGGGTCTGAGTCCAGCAGGCTTTGCATCAGGGCATGATAGCATTCACAGTTTGCTTCAGTGAGTAATAATAACTGAGACTAAAAATTTCACTGTATTAAGTCATTTCCTCTAAATAATTGGTTGGGTTTTATGATGCTGAATAGAAGTTTATTAACACAACATAATTTGGCAATTTTATGTGTGGTTCTTTCCCTCCACTCTTTAAAAAAAAAAAATAAAGAGAGGGAAAAAAAGGTGTGTTTTCTTTCCACAGGGAATTCTTGGTTCAGGCTTTGCCCTAAAGGTACAACAGAAACAAAGACAGAAGCATTTCAACCGTCAAATTCCAGCTGCTGCCTCACTCATACAGGTACTGAGTTATTGCATATTGCATACTGTCAGTTCTTTCCATTTATACTAGGATTTGGTTTTCCCTCCCTGATTCCCATTAAAAATTGTACAGGAGTTACAGATGTAAGTTTTGGAAATCCAATCCTTAATGTAAACTGATGAGCAGAAAAGTACACTCCTAAATCAGTGTAAACTGTTTAATTCAGCTGGTTAAAATCGAAACTGAAAGTTATCCTGTAATTATTAAACAATTTACCTGGGGAAAATGTTATGAAATGTTATGCTTGTGGTAATGAAAAAAACAATGAGGAAGCTTCATGTAGAATTGTGCTTTTAAAAACGGCATTGTTGCTTGTAAAGACAAATGTCAAATATTCTTCAGTTGGGACAACTACAATCTTAATCTGAAATTTAAGAGAAATAAGTCAATCTTAAATAGGAAAATCTTGTTTGGATTTTCAGCTACAGGATAGGTGGCTAGGACACACTAGGATTCTGCAAAATCAGTCTTTTCATGCAGGATATCTAACAGGCAGGACAACATTGATCCCCTCTGTTATAAATGCAGTTGCAGTTCAGTGTCAACATGGTCAAGGAGATTTTATCCTTTACTTCATTGGAGCCAGCATTGCACCCTGGAGAAGTATCAACATTGTTTCATTCTAGGTTTTTACAGCTTTTCCTCCCTCTGCTCAGTATCTGCACATAGCTTTAGAAGCAAAGACCTCAAATTTAAAAGGAAACTTGATGTACACCATATCATTTTTTCATTCTCGTATGACTTATTTCTCTAGCTTCATGAGTGGATGTGGATTTACAGGTCAGGATCTTTATGGAAACAGTAGCTAACTGTAAAGTTTATGCTTGAAACTAAACAGTCCCAGAGTTAATGTGAAAAAGACCCTGGTTATAGCCAGAGATTAGCTAAAAATCTTGAGACTTGTATGGTATGGTTTTGTAAAGAATGGATTTTTTCAGTGATTTTGGGAAATGAACACCAAATTATTGGGAAGCCTGAGACTGCAAGTCCAGAATGCTGTGCTTGGCTCCATCAGAAATGTTGAGGAGGAGTAGAAGATAGACAATGAATTGCTGAGTACCTGTTCTTAATAGTTGTGATTATGATTTAGTAGTAGTTTCAGACTTCTGAAATCCCAGTTTAGTAAGTGCTCTACAATTAATTTATAAAAAGATTGTTCTTAAACCAAGATGTTTACAAAATACGTACAAGACAAGAGAACAGCTCAGATACTCATCTTTTAACATAGGATTTTCTTTCCCTGTGTTCCTTCTTGGTTTCTTTTAGAGGCCGTTTGTTTCTTCCACTATTCTGTTAATCATGGAGAGATTTATATGGTGATTGTCTGATCCTTTGCTTTCCAGCTGCTGTCTGTTTTCCTCTCTCATTCAGCCTTGCTTTGTTTCTTTCATCTAGGGTTTTCTGGCCCTCCCTGCTTTAGATTCTCTTTGTGTATAAGTGTGTCCTTTCTTCATGTAGTAAGTGAGGATCTGCCTTTTAAATTTGGAGACTTATTATTAATTAATTCTGATATATATTTACACAGTTAAGAGAGAATGCAGTAGTTTTTTGTTTCTTGTTGGTCTTGTTTCCTAGCCCTGCTTTTCCTCCCTTTTGTCTTAGAACATGGGACTTTAATCACTGATGGTTGGCAAGAGGGAGGATTGGGTTTGGGTTTTGGCCCCTGATTAACCACTGGTACTGTTCTGTTGTGCTCTCAGTTTCATTTCTTCATATGAATATAGCCCTACTGGCCACATCGCAACTCCTTTTTTTTTTTTTCTGGTAGTATTTTTGTGAGGCATGAAAGAACAATTTTTGTCTTTTTCTGAGTAGAAGCCTGTAACACAGGATGCAGTAGGCAAAATGCTTAAAGTCAGGTAGGGAAATTGGGGCAGAACATGAAATTTGAACCTTTTTTTGAGTCCAGTCTAGAGTTCTCTTCCAATTATTTGTTTGTTGCTACTGAGCATAAAGGTTGCACTTGAAAAGACTGATCTTTCTGTGTGGTTTCCCAGTTCTAACTATGTGGTTTCTATTTACTAAATAAAGGTTCAAAACCGTGCTGAGTTTGTTTCCAGAGGGCAAGTTCAAGAATACGATTTAATAAAGAATGACTGACATGCTACTTGGAAGTTACTGTGTTGTACAGTGAGCTACTAATCTGATTGATTAATTATTCTGTTGCTTAAAACATTTGTTCCAGACTGCATGGAGATGCTATGCTGCAGAAAACCCAGACTCTTCTACATGGAAAATATACATTCGAAAACCTGCCAGGAATTATCATTTGCTGTCACCCAGTCCAAAACCAAAGAAATCGGTGATGGTATCAGTAACTAATGTTTTCCATTATAGTAATCTAAAACTTTTAAATTAGATTGAGTTTTTTTACTCTCTAGGGATTATTTGTTGTGCTTGTTTTACAGATTATTACTTGGTTTCACGTTTTCATTTACATTTCAGTTTTGACAGTTTCAGTATACAAACATTATAAACTATAAGTTGATTTGATTCATTTCCTCAAGCTTGACTTTTTTAATGGAGCTAGGGGTTTGGAAAAGAGTAATAATGACCTGACTCAGGCACATCAGTCAATTACTTACCATTGTTGTTTGGAAAACTATAAGGAAAGGCAAAAAAAAAAAAATCCCCATTTCCAAAATAGTAACTCTTAACTGATTAGAAAAACCAAAAACCAAACAAATGAAAACCAACAAAACTGCTACTTCTCTCAGCTATTGATTTTGGAATTTTCTAAGCTTTCATGGTAAAGACATCTTGTGCCTACATACAGTAATATTGTCATAGCAACGGATTCCATAAAGTCAGAATTTTTTGGTTTAAAATACAGCAACAAAAACCCTTTGTCAGAATCTTTAGAATATGTAGTACACCATTCTCTGTGTTGTAAGAGTACTGCGCAGTAGTCTCAAGCTGGAAGGACAGGATGTTGTGCAAAAATCTTGCCTTGTATCTCCGAGGTTCATCTGAGTTCAGTAGCAATATATCCATTGGCTTTGTGCTGAAGGTGTGATTTATTATTGCATCCATAAAATGGTAAAGATATTCTAGAATAGTTTGATTTATATAAGCTGCTGCAGAACTAGCAGGTTTGGTTTTTTTTTTACTGCGGGCAAGGGATTTGGAAATGACAATGTGCAGAAATCTAGTGATTAGCCAGTTTTGGCAGGATTGGGGGGCAACATAATGAGAAACACAGTGTAGGATCATGAAAATGTAATTGGTCAGGCGCTCCAAATTGGTTATAGCTCACTGGGGACTGCATTATTATTGAAGACATCCCTGAAGAGACAACTCGGTGTAACCTGGTTTGAGTAACTTAATGTATGTGGTTTTTTTAGGTTAAAAAGAAGAAATTTAAGTTAGACAAGGACAATGGGCCTTCTTCTCCAGATAGGATGTTGGCTATACCACACATCACTTACGAGCACGTGACAGAGGACAGGAAGCCTGATTTCAGTTTTGAACCATTTGAAAATTCTGGTAAGAAGCTCCATTATAAAATGCCAGTAACTGTGATGAGTTCTATGATTACATTTGCACGCAGGTCCTTTTTAGTATCTGTAGGAGAGAAGGGCAGAACAAGCTCTTGCCATTCTAAAGCGAGAATACTTTGCTTTTTGCCTTTGGTTGCTGGCTTGTCTGGGTGAGATTTAACCATTGCTTTTATGAGCATGCTCCGCTGCAGACGAACTAAATCATTTCTCATTTCTGCCTGCTAGAAGAGCTAATGACTCAGGCTGGTGCATACATTCCCCAGTTCTGCAACTGATTGAAATTACAGGGATTAGCTGTCAGCTTTTCCATGTGAAATTTACCCAGGATGTGTTACTATTGTGCTTGTACCTGAACCAAAAAGGATTGGTGTGCCTTGGCTGCACCAGACTTAGTCTGCTACGTGACACCATCATGTGCTCGTGCCATCTGCTCAGTGGAGTAGGCTGTGAATCAAGTTTTGAAAGCAGAAGTACTTAAGATAAATGTGGATCCATTGATATTAATTGTCACTGTACAAAATGGTACCGTATGAGGAAAAAGAAGACAGGACAGTGATAATCACCTTATGATTAACAGCTTATCTATATTTGCTTTTGCTGTAGTGAACTTCCAAAAGAACCCTGAATTTACAATGTGGCATTTTTACAAACGTACTTTTATTGGAAGTTTTTAATGTGTATTGCTCAAATTTTGGCAACAGGAGCAAGGTTTAATTTTTAAGGTGTGTTTTATTGATTATAGATACCTTAAGTACTTCTGTTTTTTCTCTTCAAAAATTTGGCTGACATGAATAAATTTAATGGGCTTTAAAATAAGACAGCAACATGGGCTGGCATTGGGCATATTGTAGTTCAAGCAGAAAGTCTTGCCTTCCATGTGCTTTTTTGGTGTGCTTGTGTTGTGTCATTCTGCATCATCCGTGCTCTTCCACTCTTTCCTGGCCTCTGCTAAGGAATGGTTGCAAATTGTATCTGGTGGTAGAAGTTACGTAGCTGCTAAAAGGTGGACAAGTACTGAGTTCAGTGTGTGTCTCAAAATTGACTACAGACACCTTTCTTCAAAACAATCAAATGACAGAACAAATACTTTGAGTTGTAAAGTCCCACCTTTTATCACTAACTTTCTAAGCTGATTAAGGACAACACAATCTGGCAGCCTACTACTGCCATTTCAAAAATCAGCTCTATAGCTTTCAGTAAAAGGATTTTCTCTAATTTCTTCTGACACTTATCTTTTTTCTTTTTTATCTGTGTTCTGCTCTCTAAACTGTTACAAGTATACAGGACAAACAGGAATGTTAAAATTGCTTGGTAAGTTGAGGAAGATAATTCTATTTATGGCATGCCAGATTATGACAGTGTAATGTTTGCAGTGCTTTTCATGTGTGTCCAGTGCCATATAATTTCTAAGAAACCTTTTGCAGCCAAGGAGATCTAGACAGACAAAAAATGCACATTCTCACACTTGTAATCACAATTGCACCCAGTCTCATTACAAAGAGAAAAGTGAGCACTCATTTGTATAAGTAGATGACCTCTAATGGTTTTTGATACTTAAGAAAAATTTCTCGTGTATATATAACCAATAGAAAAAGATAATTTTTGTATAAATAAATTGTAATTCATCCAGTGGTTATCTAAGAATATGATAAAAATTAATTTCTAAATAACTCTATTAGGATGGAAGAAAACTTTCAGGTTTGGCCCCCCAGTATTGTGCATTCTGAAGTACATGCATCTGTTCCTGTAAAAATGTGCTGTAGATATTTGTGAACAGATGGGGACCCATAAATTAAATAATTTATTTTACTGTTTGTCTGGATTCTGTGATCACCTAAGCAGCCATATAGTCTTGTGATGTTTCTAATATGCTTGCTTAGGCACTTTCTTAACAATTGAGTGTTCCCCGAAGACTGTAGGATTAGAGTTAGGTCTGGGCAAGAGACCTCTGTGACTGAGTGAGAATGCTATGAGCCACCTGTAAGTTTTCTGCTCTGAAGCCGCTACAGACAGCAGAGGCTTCCTTCCAGTGGTCGAGTGCAAGGATGCTCAGGCTCGGATTAAATGCAAGGTTCAATTTCACCCTGAACCCACATGGAACACAGCATGTTAAAACAGCAAACTGAATCTCCTTGACTCCCCTTGATCAATCCTCGATTTTCCCAGTTGCCACGATTCCAAGAGGTGCATGTCTGTTGGGAATGGACGTGGTGGAGCAAGGTCAGGAGAGCAGTGAGAGCCACCAAACAAATCACCTGTTTTATGTGAACAAGAAATTCCTTCATCTTAGGGAAATATCGGAGGAGCTTTACCAGCCATCATAGGTTCAGTTTCTATTTCCCAGCCAGGCAGCCTGAGCTCAGTGGACCTGAGAGGTTACCTAACACTGTTCTCACAGCAGCTCAAAGAAAGAGGGGGGAGTGTTATTTTACTTACTGTGAAAAAGATTACCTACACAGAAAACTGGAGCTGTCAAGTCAAAAGCTCAGAAACAAGAAACTAGAAAGTACAAGGATAAAGGATATTCATTCAACTTTAATTTGGTCTTAGAAAGGCTCTAGTAACATATCCATATGCTTCTTTTTCACATTCAGTAAATTTTTGGGCTGCCCACTTGTATTTCAGTCTTCACACTCCTGAATCCCTCATCTGGCTTCCCTGCCAGTATCCTTGTGCAACCAGAAATTTCCAGCTTTTTCACCCTCCTTTCTTTCTCCATCATCAGTTCAGCAAAAACCCAGGAGCCATGGCCCATCCTGGCTACTGCAAAAGTTAACCCTGTCCTGGCTGGAACCAGGAGATGTGTGTAGCACTGAGAGAGCACTTGCAAAATGAGGTTTTTTTTCTGATTTTTTTACTGCAGTACATTTTCATTTTAAGAGTTTTTCTCATTGCATAAAAGTAAGGCACCACTTCTGGAAAATACCACTCTGTCCAAGTGTGTGAATTCACAGGCAGGTCTTAATGAAATAGTTTAATTCTTTTGAATAGCATTATGCTATTAATAACATAATGTAAAGATTGTGTCTTGCTGAGACTCTCTCATCACCAACTCCTCATGTTTGCCTGAAACCTTTCCCCAAGAAATTCAGCTTGAGGCAGGCACTTGGTTTAAATGGTTGAAGTGGGCAGCTTCAAAAACGTTTTATGGGATGTGTTTGGAAGCTTCAAACATGGGTGGTAGAACTGCTCTGTCCACCTGACAGCACTGAAATCTGACCAGGAGAGAGCTGCTCTGTGAACAGTGTGAACCAGAGCAAGAGGGGTCTGATCCGTGGGAGCTTGGACACTTAGGGAAAGCCTTGAGAAACCCTGAAATCTGGAGGAAAGGGGCAAACAGACTGGGCTGTAGGGAGGAATGTCTTGCAACAGTTGACACTGCCATGAAGAATGGGCTTGGAGAAGCAATGATGCCTCCTCAGTGGTGACTGAACGTTCTGCCAACACGGAGCGCACTCTAGTACAGTTTCATGCAAACTGTTTTCCACAGTATTTTTAATTTTGCGTCAGGTAGAACATACTAAATTTTAGGTATGTCTGCATCTCCTCAGCTGTCTGTCTGGAGCTTCTTTTTTTTTTTTTTTTTTCTCTTTTTTTTTTTTCCGTTTTTTTTTTTCTCCTCTCCTATCTCTGTTTCATGTCCATCTTCACTTTGACTCAGATTGTCAGCGCTCCTGGCCATCCTTTTCCACAGACCAGCAGTCTTCCAGCGCTCCTTCCTCTCCAGGTAAAGCTCATAATATTTCATTGTTCCATCATGTTTCATCAGCTTTGTTAATTACTAAACCTTTGCAATGCCCTGTCTGGAGCTGTCTGCTGTGGCACAAGAAATTATAGAGCTGGTTTCAAAAAAGAGCATAGATGTGTTAGTAGAGTTTGGAGTTTGGAAGTTGTTCAGGTTGTAAATTGCAAATGCTTAAATAAAATAAAAAGAGATTTTTTTCAGAAATACCAGAGGTGTTTTCTAAAGGCAATAATTAAAACTCAAATTTTTCCATGAAAAGAATACTTTAAAGTATTTTAAATTTTTTTTCTGTGCTTACAAAAGAAGAAATGTAACTATTTTCTGTCTTTCTAGCCAAGTAGTCCACTGTCAGAAAAGCATCTACATACTTGTTACATTGTATATAAAATTGTTGTCTTGGTAATATAGAAAAAATCAGCAATTTCTTGTTACTGTCTTTATAATCCTTGATTGAAAATTCATAGAATTATATAATGGTTTGTTTTAGAAAGGACCTTTAAAAGCTTGTAATCCTGCAATGAGCAGGGCCATCTTCAACTAGATCAAGTTGAGCAGAGCCCCACTCAACCTTGAGTGTTTCCAGAAAGTTCAGAACTTTTGTTTTAAAGGAGGGGTTCTCATTTTGTGGGGAGTGTATTTTGTGTCATTTCAAAGTAGTACTTGGTCACCATGACCAGTTGAATAGTTGTGCCTATTACCACAGTTGTGCTGCTAAGCATAAAAAATAGAGAAAATAAAGCTGAGGATCCCCTGAATGATAGCAAACATTCCTTGATATGTTTCCTGTTTCTTTTCACTCATTATTATACGTTGAAAATTAATGTCTAAAGCTTTCTCTTTTTTTTCCCTTTAGCCTTCATATTTAGAAATTTTTTGTCTTTTTTCAGTATTTTTTTAACACTTCTTTGTAAGAAAGACTTGTCCAAAGTCTAATGGCTATGAATTTATTTTTGTAAGTAAAAAAATGAGCTCCTTGGTGTTCTGTTTGAGAGCTGTTTCAAGGCACTTAGAGGCAGAGAAGCTCTCATTAAGGACATGCTCTTTTCTTAGTTATGGTGATCTCAGAAATTTCTGAAGTAGAGGGAAGGAGATACCATGTTTGCCTCATACTAATCAGCTCCTCATCTCTGTGTGCTCAGATAAGAGTTCTTTCAAACAGGCTGAGGCCCAGTCTTGACTTCTGGTTCTTTTTCCATTGTGCCAGTCCTTCTCTCCCCTCCCACGAAACTGAAAAGCAATAGCTGTGACTGATCCAAGGATCTCTGTTTCAGCAGATCCACTTGTGTGTGGTGTGGACTGTGTCTCTCATGAGCACAGTTTAGTGAGTGTTCAGCAAACACTTTGCATGGCTTTAGGTTCAGCGGTTTTTATCACTTGCCATCAGGAAAACAAAAACGCTTGTGATTCCTTATTTACTAGAAACTGGGAAAGTTTAGTTTATGTCTTGTAGAAATGAAAACAGTGAAAATTAATTTAGTGAAAGCCCAAAGAAGTCTGTTTGAAAGACATTTCACTGCACATCTCTATCTGGAATTACTTTGCTTGTTTCACAGCCACTCTTTTGAATGATGGCTACAGCAAAGTGGTTAAATAGTATGATACAATAATATTAGTATGATACTAAAACCAAAAATAGAAGCTAACGCTTGCTAAAACTTACTAGAAAATTTTCATTTTTAAGTGCTGCAAGTGGTTCCTGCTTGTAATAAATGTATCTCCTAGCAGTTGTCTTATTGATCTATTTATTTATTTAAAATTATGATTTCAGAGGTCATTCTTTCCTATTACAACTTCTGGAGTACAGAGACTTTCCTTTTGTAGTTTGGACAGCCATGTGCTTAATGATGAAATGATACTTTCTCTTCTGGTTTTTTGGGTTTATTTTTTTGGTTTTTTGGGTTTTTGTAAAATTCAAATCCATTTCTGCCATATGAAAATATCTAATTACCTGAATAAAATGGTTGCATTAAAAGAAAATAATTGTTTCTTGATATTCCAATTCTCAGAAAATATAGACTACATTTAAGTTACCTATTTCTGCTGTATTCCTTCAGGTTTTGTGTGGCATTTTGGCAGGGCATTATTTACTGCTATATTATAAAGTATCTTGTTTAATACAGTAGAGTTTTCATAAATTATTACATTATAATTATTTTATTGAATATTCAGGCCAGTTGGGCAGACAAAGGTTTCTGTGGACTTGTCACAATCACCTGTGATTTATGTGGAATCTTACCAAGTTTTATTTTCTGTAAATGTGTTTACAGTCATGTAAACCACACCAGTGGTTTTATTTATATGCAAATGTTGTGGCTTCTGTAAAAAATGTTAGGGCCGTGTTGGAAAAAGCACTTAAAGTTAGTATCTGACAGAATTTCAGAGCCTGAGTTTAAAAATTAAAGCTGTAACACTCTCCCTAATTTCTTGGATCCATGAAAGTGATGATATTCAAGTAACTTTGCTAGTAAAACTTGCAGTATCAGAAGTTTTGTGACTCAGCCTTCCCAGAAAGGACGTCATCTTGGATGAACTGGAGATCTTGCCACCTGTCCTGTGTCTGAGCCCAAAGATGAGGTGCCCTCATGCCTTAGTGTGAGAGGGAACCAGCAAACTGTCTCAGTGTCTGCCAGGAGCTGACTGCTCACCAGGAAAATGCCTGGGCTCCTGTTTGGAGCTAAGCCTTGTTTCTTGATCTTGGTGACAGCAATTACACCTCAGAATCTGTTATTATAATCTAAATAATGAAGCAGAGATGATTTAAAAAGGAACTGTTCTTGTCACTGAGTTGCACTCATGCACTGTTGCTGCAGAGCAGTGGTCCATTTACAAAGGAATTGTTACAGTACAAGAAATTTAATAATGCATGAGGCCCTCTGTCATATAGATTCTGAACATTCTAGTGTATCAGGAGCATGAACAAAAAAAAAAAAATATTGGTTTTAAATCTTCACCAGAAGTTGAAATGTTTTGGGCAGAAGAAGAGTTAAAATTTTGCTTTTCGTGAACTCTGCAGTACGTGCAATTTTGGTAGCAACTTTAGTTTTCAACATTCTTTTAAAATATACAGTATTTCAGAGGTCCAAATGAGCAGCAGTCAAATGCTATTGCTTGAACTGTTATCTGCATGTTTTTTTCACAGTCAAAAAGAGCCCGGCGTTTCTAGATGTCAACACAGGACCCTTCATCAGGACCAGCAGCTTTGCCGATGAGCTTGACCTGGAGGGCGAGACACTGCTGACCCCAATAACTCACATCTCACAGTAAGTCCAGGCTGGTGAACTCTGCATTGGTTGACTTAGACAAGAGAAGGCAGTTCAGGTGGGAGGAGCTGGTAGGGCTCAAATATCTCAGATATTTGCGTCAAACGCTTTTCACCTTGAGGTTGGTGTATCCTGTTCTGAGTGCCAGTAAATCTTCATGCTGACCTAAAGGCAAGTTCACTTGGCTGTGACACAAGGCTTTAGTTTTTAGCTCACGTCTCTGGGCAGCTGGTGGATGATAGCCTGAAGATTTTTACGTGGAGACGGTGTGTGGGAGTACTTGCCTGGTGAGAGTTCTATTACTCCGTCTGACATTTTCCAGTGGAATAGCTGCAAAGTGCAAATTTTAAATCTACTTGGTCTCTCCATTTCAGCAGCACCTTCTCTAATGATCAAATGATGTTCTACATTGGAAGAAAAGCTCTGTTTGATCATTATTATTGCTTTGTTGTATATAAAAAAAAAGATCTGAAATAGGCCTGTAGGTTTGTGAGGGGATTTTTTCCTTCTGAAAGAAGGTTTTCCACTTGTCTTTTATGCTAAAATGTTATCTTCAGGTTCTCAGATTATTAAAAAAAAAAAGAGAGTTGCAGCAGATTTTTCTTTAAATGCCTTTAAATAAATCTTCTGTCACTGTGTAATTCAAAATCCTGAAAAATGTTTATTGTTTGCCATAGTAGATGTGTGGCAGTATATCCTCTAGCACAGGAATGAAACATATTTTCCCCTCTAGATATCTGAAGATTTCTGCAGTGAAACCACAGATGAAAATTCTTGGCATACTTGTATTTCTGAGGTACAAAACATGCAGAAATGTCAGCTGCCTATTTCTAGGCCTTCTTCCTATACATTATAATTAGCAGAGAAGCACAAACATACTTTTTAGACCCATTTTGGAAGGGCATTTATTAAAAAAAAGAAAATGTTTGGGTGGAGTCTTCCCTGTCCCCGAACATAGGTATATGCATTTTCATCTGATTCACCCAAGCGTGCATCTGTTTTTAGGCAGAGGATTTAGGAGACTTGTATTCTGGAAGATTTCTTAGTGGAACAAGCAGGAGGAGGAAGTAATAAATTTCCTCAAGCTTTAGACAAGAACAATGGAGCAACAAAACCAGATCTAGATGTTTTCTCTATGTAGCTTTTAAAAAAACTTTATTTTGCTTCAACATTGCAGGCTTTTTTTTTTTTTTTTTAGATAAGCTTGAGTGCTAAGAGTTGCCATTATCCTTGCTGGGTTCGGGAATTATGTAGTTAGTTCTTACTGATACATTTCACAAGACACTCCGTTATCTTTTAGTCCAATTTGTGTAGCAGCTGAGATTTTTTTTTTTTCTATTAACTATTTGTGGGAGATCTTAGAATATAAGTAGTGTGTTTCAGATGAAGAACCTTACCAAATGAACACTCTAGGCTTTAAGTAACTTATATAGTTCTCTTTTACTCTCTTAATTTTTGGTTGTAACCTTGTTGAAATTTCCCTGGATTTCTCTAAGTCGTGAGTGATGGGACAGTACAAAATGTGTCCCCCATGGCTTGAACTGAGTCTCTGCTAGGGTGGAAGAAAATGGAATTCATTGGTTCTTTTAAGAGTTCGGGTTTAGATTCGAAACTGAATAAATTGATTTAAATGTAAAACTGGATAAAATATTAATTTAAATGTGTGTCTTTGAAACACGGGTACCCAAATATAGATCCTGAGAACTGTTCACTTGGAAGTGCATTTACTTTTTATGCAGTTAAGTAAAAGGCCTTAAACAGTGCCAGATCAGCCTATAGATATAAGGGTTTGGCAAAAAGTTAGTGAAAATACTGTGTTTTGTAATGTCACTTGGATTATTGATATCCCTGGATGCTAAAGACCAGTCCATTTCCCTGAGTTATTTAGACAAATGCTTCATTTCAAAGTCCTAGGGAACAAATATTTATGAGCTAGTTGCAGATGTTACTGAGACTTGCCTGTTAGACACATGGGCGTAGAATTTAGGATCAAAATTGTAATTGCACTTCGGATACATCTCTGTGTGCAAAGCCACATGCTAACTTTTTGTATAAGTGGCTACTCATTTCAGGTCCATGTCTGTGTGTGTTTTTAATTGAGGCTTGAAAGTTACGCTGTGCCTGAGAAAACCTAAGATGAATTCTTTTGTTCTGATGTGCCAGTTGTGAAGCATTTTATTTCCTTAAAGCCATCATATATATAAAATATGATCACTCCAAATTTCTTGATAAGGAAATAAGCAACCATATAAAGTCTAAACCCAAGTACTTAACAAAATTATAGCACCAACTATAGTATAGACAAGTCAAATTAAGTGCGAATATATCAAGTTTCAGGTCTTAAAAGCAGTACATACTCTATCAGAGAAACAGAAACATGAAGACATTTTCAGAACTGGAAGCATAATGTAAAACACTTGACCTGAGGATGCATGGATTTGGGATTCATGGAACTGTTTCCTAGCCGATTATAAATTTATTGCAACATGTGCATTGACTTATCTATATTAATCACAGAAAGGTGACTCCAGAATAAACATTAATTTTTTGAAAGTCATGAATACATGAGTACATTTTACACAGTTAATTTGAGACATGCAACTAGAAAGTGGCTTTAGTCCACAGTATAAAAAATACATCCTTTTGACAGGTAGCACAAATATGTCAGAAGAGTGGGGCACCTACTGTGTTACTGACAAGCAAACACTTGGCATCCTTGTGGTTTAAAAACCAGTGAGGCTGAGGTTTTTTTCCTGACTTGTCCTGGAAAGTAAATGCCAACTTTCTTCAGCCCTTACGATAAAGAGCTTTGGGCTTCTAGGCCTAAAGTCCCCTCTGAACTAAATTTCAGAGCCCTGCTTGTTTATGCAAAAATTGTTCTCTTTAGGTAAATGTAGGTGCATATTCTCACTGAATTTAATAGGACTGGTTTTGTGTCCAATAATACAAATGCAGATGTGGGGTTTTTTGCAAGACGTATGTCTGATTGTATTTTAAATTTGTTTTGAAAAAAAAGTTGTATCAAATGTAGCTCTATTTCAGTGGAATTGCTAATGGGAAATCTTTCATTAAAAAAGATTACTGTATCAATTAAGCACTGTCAGTACCCCTCTGAGGAAACAAAAATAATAATAAAGGGACATTGAGGCCTGATGTTCAAACAGGACAACCTATAAAATGATCTGTAACAGTTTAAAGAATGCAGTACACAGTGTGTTGTTTGTGATAGAGCTTGACCCTTCAGTTAATGCTTGCTGTGGTCTGTTGTGTTGTAAAAGTGAAACAGAAAACTGGACTGCAGCAATGCCACCCCTCTCCTCTGGACTTCTCACTAGTTTATTTCTCTCTAATCTGTGTGCTCCCAGATTGTCTCCTGTTCCCTGTTACACTGTGTTGGCTCTTTTGTTTTATTTGCTTTTTAAAACAGTGGAAAATCAATGCTACTGGTGGCTGAGCCTCACTTACCAAGAGGCTCTTGCCCTGTGTTTGCATAATTGCTTAATTTCAACATTACTGGGGATCCAGCTGGCTGCATGTATTTCTGGGTGTAAGCACCAGTTAACATGGCATATTTGTGATCCTGTAGCAAAATAACAATAATTCTTGATGTTTTAATGACTCTTCCCCAGATGTTTCATGTACCTCGTAACTGGGGTGATGAAAATGCATTTAATTAGTTAAGCATTGAGCTTGTCTATATACATATAGAATAATTGCTTTCCTGCAGTGGCATACTGATGTGATCTTAGATTTTATACAGTGGGCTTATGCTTAAAGGAAAGCTTTACGTTGAAAACAAAAAGCACTTCCTTTTAGTTATTAAGTGTATTTCCATCCTGAAAAAATTCTGTGTCATGACATCAGCTTCATTTTCACTACTCTCTCCATTGACATCTTGAATGTGGTACAGAGCCTTTTAGGGATTGTATTAGGGGTAAGAGGGAGACTCCAGTGGTGGAGGTGTTTTTAAAACTAAACCCGTCCTTGTTAAACGTAATAGATGTAATAATTAAGCAAACAGATTTAGGGCTTTTTAATAATTTCCAGATCAAGAGCACATGATAACAGATAGATGTTTCTGAATGGTTGAAATGGATGCTTTCGATAGCTTTGAAATATTTGAAATAAAGTGTACTGGTAAACACTGAGTGCAGTGTCCATGGTGCTGCAGTTACCACTGGCTTTTGTTGGAAATAATGTTTTCTTTCTCTTTTCTTTTACATTTTTATGAAGTGTTCTATGTTTTAATTACTGGTATATAGTCTGCTGGCAAGAGTTACAAGCACATTGCCTAGAACAAACAGTGCTATATTTATCTTATAACTGTCTCCTTTTCTTTTGGATTATCAGTGAGTGGAATCCCTATTTGCTTTGATTTGCTAGCTCATATTCTAAAAGATTCCTGCTTTTATCTTCTTCGATACCAAAATGACCCTCTGAAGTCTGAGCAAATATTTCAGTTTTGCTCTCAAATGGGCCAGATGGAAGAGCTGACTTCTGCTGTCACAAGAATTCCCTCTGAAATGCTGTTAACAATATTTAAACCATGACTTCCATGGGGTCCATTTTATCATTAATGACAGGGCACGTTAGAAGAACAGCAGTGATAGCAGCTATGTAAGAACATGCTTGAGTTAAGACCAGAGCTTAATGTTCAATCATTGCTGGTTACTGTCACGTGCCATTATTCCAGTCATTTACTTGACTTGCAACAGGAAAGGCCTCAGTGCTTGCTGTACACTGGGCAGCATCCTTTTTCATTCAACATGTTTCAATGTGTCATCAAGCTCCCTTGGGAATTCTGCTTACAATCTGCCGATTTAATAGTTTACAGAGAGGGGAGGACTGTTTCCCTCAGTTATTCCCTTTGGCATGGAACAGCACTATTATATCCCGTATTTCTTGTTATAAATTAACAATAAACTTGGCCATAGAAATTGACCATAGAAACTGACCCTAAAACTCTGGGTGTATCAGGAATCGAATTCTTTCATCTATTCAGCTGCAGGGAGACACTTGAGGATATGAAGTGTCCCTAAATCTGGTTTAACAAGAAGTCAGGAAAGTTCCTTTTTCAGCCAAAGGCTCCAGCATCATTGTAAATCAAGCCACTCTAATGATTTCAGTGTCATCATCGCATTCTGATTTCTTGTTGCTCGGTGTATATGGGAGAGCAAAAGAGCTGTGGCAGTCCAGTCCTAAAAATGGCTAACCCCTTATGTAAGCAGTGATCAATGTAGTATAGTCATCAGACAGGACTCAAGGCATCTGTGACTTGAGAAATTATTAGTTTGCTGTTAGTCTCAGTTGTAGAGGCCTGCAGAGCTTGTCTGCAGCTCAAGACCTGGGTGGTTGTAGTAAAGCAGGACATCAGCAAACTTCTCTCTTAAATGTTGAAAGGCAAATGGATATTTTGGTATGTTCGTCATGGTTGATAAGAACTTTATTTCTGGTTTACGAGTACTGATACTATCTAGGGGCACTGCCAAAATAGCCATGGCATATCCACTGTAGCAATGAGCTAATAGTTTGGTTGTGGTGCATTTCTGTGTGCAGCTGCCCAGATTAAAAATCCCCATAAACTCTTCCCTGCACCTGGAAAGTACTATAGATACTGCTGTGCTGAGAGAAATGTGACATTACCAGGGGCTGTTGCACCTGGATGTATTTATTCTGCCATCCTATGCCTCACCTGAAAGCCCTTTGAGCTGGGGACTGTTCTGTGTTTGTGTGATATAGAATAGATGGGATCCCAGCACACAAACTGTTCCTGTGTTCTGCATCTGATGTCCGTGGCAGAGCTGGCTAAAGTTGACTGACTGTGTCTTCATAATACAGGCAGTTGTTTACAATATTTATTTTTATATGTGGATTAACCTGAGATGTGCTGAAGACTTGGACAGTTCTTCATGGTGTCTTATTTCGCCCTCGACACTGTAGCAACTGAGCCGCTTCCGACAGTGCAATGAGTGGTGTGGCGAACATCTGTCCCATGTGGTTACTTGCCTCTTTTATCTTCAGGGAGAAGTTCTCGTGTACTGTGGTGGTGGTTGCTTTTTTCATAGATTAAATAGAGTGTGCAGTGTATGTCTGTAGCTCTGAAGACCAGAAGGGGTAATTAGATTCCCTTTGATCTTGTAAAACGCTGTAGCACTCCTTCAAGCTGCAGCATTACTGTGCTGTGTTGTTAATATGAGCATAATCACGATAAAAGAATTGTATCAAAGAATTAACAAGATGAAAAAAATTCAGGCGGGAACCTGGAGTTTGCAATTTTCCATCTCCTCTTTTTATTATTTAAACTTTTTATCTGTTTTTTTATTGTAGAGGGAATTGCTATCATGTACTGGTGTTGCTATTTGCCAGAAGTCAGTAATGGACAAATACTTTCTGTGTTAGAGGCTGCAAACCTGTATGAAATAATACTCTCGTGGTCTTTTCTCCCTTTCTGCAAATTGTAACTGATGTACTCAAGTGCAGTGCAAAATTACTGTTTGTCTATTTTATGTTACTGACATGGTATAAAAGTAATGTGTTGACTTTTTCTGGTGTACAAACCGTCTAGGAAGAAGCTAAGATAGCTTAGCTATTTCTTTTGTGTTGCAGATGAACGTTGCATTCCTTGGTCTCCAAGTGCTGGTTTACATCTTGATTGATGTTAAGTAATTAAACCAGACTCCAGCTGCTTAGTGATTCAGAAGTACAGGGCTCCTATGGTATAAAAACAACAAGCAACTCCCCACTTACTAACTTTTATCATTGTTTACTTTGGGCATCCTGCAGAATGATAAGTGCAAAATCTTTCTTTTCTTTTAATTTTTATTGGAGGGAGAAGACAATAAAAATATCCCACTTTTATCTAATATTAAAAAAGGTTAAATTTATCATCATCTTGAGTTAATTCTAGAATTAAAATTCAAGGCAGGAATAAACATTTTCTGTTATGATGGAGAATGGCTTTACTTTTTGTTTAGATATGTTGGATATACCAAAAGAAGTTAAAAACTTGATTATTTTATGATGTGTGCGCTTTGTTGAGAGTTATTTTATCCAATAAACAGGATATGTTTAATTATGTTTAGTGTTTAGGTTATGTAAAAAGTAATACCTTTTAACTAATGGCCTAACTAAGTTACAAAGTTGTGAAATTTAGTACTTGTAAGTAGCATTTAGACTGGAATACTCCAAAATCTATGGGCAGTATTATGTCCACAGATGCTGCAGAGACTGTACTAAATCTGTGTAGCAAACATACCTGGATTCAATATCACGGCTTTCCAGCAGGAGTCAACCTAGTATCAGCATGAGGTTTTAGGAATGCCTGTCAAGGTCAGTATGTGCCAGCCAAGAGGCATAGCTGACCACTGAGGTTTATTCCATGTGCAGATACAAACTAATAAATGAGCATTTTTAGCAAAATTATTTTTCTGGTATTGGTCAAAATGTTAGTGTTTGTTAAAAAAAAAAATAAATTCTTTAGTGAAACGGTGGCTGTGGATGTGAGTGTAGTCACAGATATCCGTGTCTGTGCTTCGGGCAGAGCTGGAAACTAACAGAGCTTAACAAGGAAATAGTTAATCTAATGTATTTTTGACCTAATCATCTAGTTCCAGGCTCAGCTATCAAGTCCAGGTGTGGAACATTATGGTATTTAAAACCTATAGCACGTGTGACCATTGTAATTTAATACTTGGATCACTAATTTTAATTAGGTATTGTTAGAGCATCTTTTGTCATAAAGTGCACCTTGTTGGAAAAATGGACATCAACAGCTGGTTTAAATATTGCTGAATAGTGCACCAGAACAGCAACGCTAAAAGAAAATACCCTCCTGTAAAGTGTTAACGCGCAGGGAAACAATTCCAAGAGGTGTAAATGGGTTAGTTTACCTGGCATAATACTATAATTGTATAGGAAATTGCATGATGTACATTCGGTGGGTAAAAGTAACCTGAAAATTCCGTGAATATATTATCAATAAGTTTTTCTTTTTAACTTCATTTCACAGTATTTTACAAAGAAATCGTTGCAGGTTTTTTTGGTAAGTAAATGCTGGTCCCAGTATGACCAGTACCCAGTTCAGAATAAATATAGAGTTTTCCTCTGGCTATACTTCTCTGGAAATTCAATTACAACATCGACACATTAAAGACTTTCTTCTGCAGCTGCTGTTTCTGATCGCTATTGATGATTTTTTTCCAAAGCTAGAAACATGGCCAAGTGTGATTAACACCCTACTGGTGTAGCAAAGCTTAGTGCAGTGGAAGGTTTTGGTTTAAACGTTTGCCAAATCCATAGCAGAGCTGTAAAGTGGGGAGCTCTCTGCGTCATCCTGGATGCTATATGTGTGAAATGCAGCGTGCATGGCCTTGGCTCTTGCCCTGGATAGAGAGCCCGTGGGAGACCATGGAACTGTTGACTGAAATTTGTTCTCATGTGACTGCAAGGACTGAATGTAGTTGTGATTTCACTCAGGGTCTCAGGGACTTTCTGTCATCCTCAAGTGTAGAACTGTATGTTTTGTTTTACTTCCAGCAGGAAGTTCAACTGGGAAAAGCTGAGGTATCTTCACTGTCTTGCAGACAAAATACCTTAAATATCTTATACTAGCTGTCAGCCTGTTAGCAAACTAAAGCTAAGCACTGACCTATTGCCTGTGGTTGTGTTTCGGTCTGTGTTTTTCTCAGGTTCCTGTATCCCACTCAATTTTGTGGTTACTGAGTGCTTTTTGGGATAAAAATAAATACAGAAGCTTGTCATTGCTATGTCCAGTTACTCATCCATGCCTGTCTTTCCCAAGGAAAACTGATGTGTTTGTGTTCATTCTTTTCCTTTTTTCTCCACATGTAAAATGCAGAGTATAATGTCAAAAGAGAAATACATCAGAAAGTGGTAATTGTTGTTGTTCGTTTGTCTTCATGTCCTTTTTGTCAGGGGCCTGCCCCACAACCAAGCCCTATCTCCTGTGCTGCCAAGTGTCATTGGTACAGAAATGTGACTGTTCCTGAAAAGGGAAGCTATTGGGAGTGGTGTGGCTCCCAGAGAGTTGATATTTCAGGGATTTTGGGCCCCTAAAAATTACAGCCTTGTAAATAAAGGCGGAGAATGTTCAGTGTGACACAACGCCCTGCAGAGAGCTGGTGAAGTGAGCGCAGCATAGCAGAAATGTAACATTCATTACATGAGTCTTGGTTAATGAGAGGTTGTGAGGATGCATTTCATAGCTGCAGTGTTTTTTTGAGGGATGGCACTTTCAAGGAGGCCAATTCCATAATCCAGTCTGTGTATGACTGGAAAACACCAGGTGATGGCAGAAATGTTTTGTGGTCATTCCAGAACAAATATGAAGGGCGGTGAACAGAAAGCTGGACCTTGCGTTAGTTGAAATTACTGGTGTGTCTGTGTCTGACAGTAAGTTCACTTTGTTGAAACCTTTAATATGTAGGTAGTGAAAAGTACTTGAACTATCCTCATGACCTGATTTTTTTTCCACGTAGTGCAGCTTTTAACTGAAAAAGCAGTTAAGCCCTTGTATCTATTTTTTTTCCAAATAAATACCTATTTAGGCACTGTCTGTAATTTGAGAACAGCTCATAGATACCAAAGTCATACCAGGGCTGACACTGGTATGCATGTAATTTGATTTTTTTTTTTAATAAAAGCAAACAAAAAAATCGTGAACCAACAAATTTTATTTTTTTAAAGGAGATTATTTTATTATAGAAATGTCGAGTATTGAAAAAATAGTTCCTTATTTCTATTTGATGATGGAACCCCAAAATATCACAACATTCCTTAGTACAGTGTAAAAGAAAAAGTATCTCTTTTCTCTTTCCACCCTATACTCTTTGCTATTTTTAAAACTGTAATTGTAGAACATGTAATGGTTCTTGTTATTACCCGTTCCATAAAATAAATAAGTAATGCAGTGGGAGCAGGAAGTCAGGTGCCTAATTAAACAGATGTTACAAAACTTCATCCATGTTCTAGCTGTGATAAGTACACTAAAAAGTTGAAATGCCAGTCATTATTCTTGTTTTTTTAATTTCTTAGTACTTCACAATTTTTAGGCTTTGTGAGAAATGTCTTTATTTGAAGGAAAGGTAAAGATTTGCACATGTGCTTTGTCCTAGAGGATTTGCACTGTGGTTGGTGTATATGGAGCCTATGCCAGGAACCGGAAGGTAGTAGACAAGAAATAGGTGTGTTTGAGTCCTAAATTGGCTGCTGGGATAATAAATAATGGGGGGATGCGACCACAGTATTTATTCTTCAGTGAATTTAGAAAGTGTTCTCAGTCCATCTGCTTTTTATTTTAGAAACCTAACCCAGTCCTGCCTATGTAAAAATTTCAGATGCTAATTTTGAATTTTGTAGGGCGTTTTTGGGTGGTTAGGTTTTTTGTTTGGTTTTTTTTTTTAGACCACCCACATAGGGGCACCTGCCAGGTTTTCTCGGGTACTTCCTTTACTCTGCAGGACTCTGAGATTTTCTGTAAGTGTGTGTGCTGGGTCTCATCCATTCATCATTATTACATCTTAATGTAGGTTTCAGGTTTGCTAAATTATGTTAAATCACTTCCATATTGAAACACATGAATAATTTTAAATGACTGTGTGCTGCAAACAGCAGGATCAGATTATTAGAGCTCTTAATTGTTTCTGTCTTTTTGTCTGAAAGCTTGAAAGCTTTCAGACTTTCGCTGTGAGTTATGAACTGGCAATAATGTATACTCTAGGCCTTGCAATATTACCACCAATAGCACATCTGAGACATGGTACAACTAGGAACTCTTTTTCTGAGGGAAGCACATTTTAAGGGTATGAACTTCTCACAAAAACAGTTCGCTATAAATCATACCTAATGGAGCTGTAGTCAGAACAGTTTGCAGATCCCCCAAGAGAAGAATGTATTATTAAAAATATTTGGATGGCAGGAGTGTCTCGTTTGTTAATAACTTTTTTTATGTGTGCAAGGTGTCCCTGTGTCAGAAAGACCTAAAGATAACAACAACAACAAAAAAAAGGGGGGGGGGAAGGAGGAAAGGATTAAAACAAGCCAAGAGTCTGAAGTCTGAGAACATTCACATCTGAATGGCAAGTTTTGAGTTCAGTTCCTGCCTGATTAGGCAAGGCATTTGTGTAGACTGCAGAACATATAAAACATGCAGTAGAGAAAGGAGATGTATAGCTCTACAGAGTTACACCTTGATGGAGAAATCATTCACAGTGCACGTGGCAGTAGTGACAGGTCTAGTACAGAGACTGAAAAAAGAGAAGGAAAGAGTTTTGATAGCAGGAAAACAAAATGAGTCGGAAAGCTGTACCTTAGTTCCTGGGTTACCCTTGGCCCATCTGTGCTTCCTCTGGTCAGCTCACTGAAATGCTGGAGCACTACTAATGCCTGAATTAACTGGGTTTGGGGAGGGTTGGAGAGGAAGGGAACAAGTCTTGGGGATGCTGTGGAGAAGCAGATGGGTTGTGGGAGAATGAGAGGGGAGGAAAGAGAGTAATTGAAGGATGTGAGCTTCGGTGAACAGGAATAGCCATATCAGCAGTGACAGAAGGAGGAAATGAGCTGAGGATATGGGAGAAAAGTCGGCTGATCTTGGTGATACCACTGGATATGTTTATGTTTGGAATGTGATGCCTTTAATTCTGTTGGCAAATTGGTTTATTTCAGACTCAAATCATTGCAGTTGGCTTGATGGCTTCCTATTTTTCTGATGTTAAATCTGTGATGGTGCATTCTAGACACCTTTGTGCTCCTCTAGGAACTATGTGGATGTATGCTCAGAAGTAGTAACTCCCAGAAAATTACCTTTGCCATTTCTTAGCTCCTAGGTTTCTATCCAAAGTAATTTGAAAAGTAAATGTTTATCCTGTATATGTCCGTGTGCCCACTTGGACCTCTGAGGCCCTTTGGGAATTTTCCCTTGGTAGTACAGTTTGTCTCACATGTTGAAGCCAGGCTTCTGTGTTCAGAGCTGCCAGTGAGTCACACTGGGTGTCTGACCCAGCGAGCTCAGTCCTGCTATTTGACTTCATCTAATTCATTTCATAACTGAACTACAGGGCCTCCAAGTTGGTTAGAGGGATGGAGCACCTCTCCTGTGAGGAAGGGCTGAGAATGTTCGGATTATTCACCCTGGAAAAGAAATGATTTCAGGGTGACCTGACTGCAGCCTTCCAATACCTGAAGGGAGCCTACAGGAAAGATGGAGAGAGAGACATTTTACAAGGATATGTAGTGACAGGACACAGGGGAATGGCTTCAAACTGAAAGAGGACAGGTTTAGATCAGATACTAGGAAAAAATTCTTTACTGTGAGGGTGGTGAGACGCTGGAACAGGTTGCCCAGAGAAGTTGTGGATGTCCCATCCCTGACAGTGTTCAAGGCCAGGTTGGATGAGGATCTGAGTAACTCAGTTTAGTGAAAATTGTCCCTGCCCGTGGCAGGGGGTTTGGAACTAGATGACCTTTAAGATCCCTTTCAACCCAGGTCATTCCATGAAAAAAAGAACTGTGTAAAGAAAACAGCCTTTGAGAAGGAAAAAGCTGGTTTCTTTATTTTTTTTTTCCTTATGTTGTTAATAAACCTGACAGTGATTTAAGATCCTATCACTTTGGAATTGTGCATTGCTCTTTTCCAAATTGCTTTCTATCATCCCTACCTTACATTTTGTTTTGTCATATTTTCAAGAACTGTAGAACTCTAGTTTCATACTCAATAAACTAGCTTAATGAGTTTTTAGTGGAGTTTTTTTCCATATTAAGACAAGAGAAATAAGGTAGAGATGTGAGAAATCACCTTTCTAAGGGAAGGGGATCTAGTTCGGCACAAGGGGGCAGTCATGTTATATATGAAATTTCCCCTACTTTGGAGTTACTCAACTATGGGTTAATAAACAATTGGGTGACTAAAGTAGCATTGTAGGGTGGCATGAGTGCAGTCTTACGTTTCAACAGGTTTCACTGATGCTCCAAGCAGAGTGCTTGACGGAATTTTAGGAAAGATTTACTTGTAATCCTTATTTTGAAGGGTAAAAAAAATCTGAGTGTGTATGATAAACTGTTTCAGTCTTAAAGGTTAAAAATACATATATATGTATGTGTATGATAATGTAAGTGTTAGATGAGATGACTGCAGTACTTTCCACGCTTGTCTCACCTACAGACATCTCACTGAAGTGTTTATACCACCTCAGGGTTGTGAAAGAAGAGGAAATCTAAACATAATATATCTTTTAAAAACTCTAGATACAAAGGATTTTAGTTGGAAAGTGTACTTGGTTTAAAAGTTGTTGATCTCTGAGAGGGATTGAGTAGGAGATCTCTCCAAATTTGTTTTGGACATGAGACAGGATGGTTCTCAGGAAGCCTTATTTCCCTCCTTCTCATCCCTGCTCCTTGCATTCCTAAAGGCCAGTTGGGTGATGTTCAATACAATTACTGAAGATTCAGTACGATTACTGTGATCAGGGGTTGCTGGGAAGCATTAAAACCTAAAGTTGGCCAGATAAGTGATAGTGTTTCTTCTCAGTGATTCTGCTTTGTGTTTGAATGATCCAACTACTCCCAATATGAGTTTGAAACTGTTTGATTTGCCTTGCAGGTGAAGTTACATGAGCACAGGGCTCCAGAACTATAGTTTTAAAGTAAAGGGATTTTACTCCTAATCTGTCATGACATATTATGAACAAGTCTTGCAGCATAGGTCTTGAGCCCAGCTTTGCACACAAGTTTCAAACATAGGTCCACGGTGAGAATAGGTCTCAGAAAAGACTGCAGGGTGGAAAAGAAGTTAAGAACTTAATATGTTATCTGAATCTAAGTTTGGAATCTGTTTCCTGTTAAGAGAGAACACATATTTAAAAGCTGATAGACCTTTAGTATTCTGCTGCTGAACAAGGTTACCTATAGCATTCTGTCACTTTTGCATGTCAGAATCTCCCTGGTTTCTGGAAACTATTAAAAGAAAAAGGAAAACCCTTGAAAGATGAGGCAAAATGTTACAAATAGTGGTGGAACCACTGAGTCCTCAACTGGATATAAACAGGGTGTAAGTGACTCAGAGGGGCGATAATCCTGAAGTTTATGTTGCCATCTCCTAGCGTGTCTCTCCCTTGAGGTAATTATTGTAGAAAGTGGACTTCTCCTTGGAAAATATTGATACTTGGGAAGCTGAATTTTTCAGTGTTTCCTTATCATATAGCATTTTGCTATAAATTTTTTTTTGGTATAAATTTTTATAAAATAAATT
>VZTD01000060.1:180020-193001 GCA_013397725.1 Rhagologus leucostigma | reverse complement strand
ATAAATTTTTATAAGTTTTTTAAAAAATTTTTTAAAATTTTGAAATTAATAATGAATATTAATTTCATCAGATATGGCACACTTTGCTGCCATGAAGAATAAAAAGATTCAGATGATTTAGCCTTCATGAGTTCCCTTATTTTAACTTCCTTAGCTATGTTGGATCAACAAGAAAAAATTGGGCAGATGTGCATACCACTGCTGCATAAGGTTATGTGATCCTGCTGGCTCCATGTCACCCATCCCCAGATGACTTTTGACCTTGTTGTCTGGCCTTACCTTAATTTCATAGGAGTTAAGTCTAAATGATAATCAATTTCATTAACTAAGCAGTTGTGTAGGAGGGAAGGAAAAGGGAAAGCTCACAGGTGGTTCCTCCACTGAAGTGAAAGTCTTACAACCCTCAAAGGCAGCTAAACAACCAGGTTTTGTAAATTCTCCTGTGCATAAAACTATTTCTTTCATTAGAGAGAGGATGAGATGTTTTCTAAGTTGAGAGCTGGGAAATGCCTATAATTTGATGAAGTGAAGCCCTACATAAGTAGAGATACAGGTATACTCCACGTGAGCAATGAAGTTGTGAGGGAGATGGCTGTGACAGGCTGCTTTCTCAACTGTGTTTGCACTTCTTGCAGTAAGCCAGTATCTTTACAGCTATTGAATGACTGACTCCAGGACACAGCCCCCGTCCTCCTGATAATTTTTCTGTTCTTCTTGACAGGTAGGTTCAGATTGATTTTGTATGACAGTTTGATGGACATTTCAGTTCAGGGAATGAATTTTTCACTCAAGGCCAAACTAGTGAGATTACACCAACCTTGAACTTGGTATTTCCACTTCGATCATCTGTCTGCTTCCAATGTGAAATCATGTATATTCTACTCCAGGTGATAGAGGGGAAAAGTAGATATAACAGCTCTGTTTGGGACAGATGGGAAGAAAGGTACTGCAGCAGTTCTTTGACAATTTAAGGCTTAGAGTATTGGTCGAAGTAATTAACTTTTCTGACAGAAGTCAGTATGTTTTACTTATCTCCATTAAAGGACAAAACAAGTGAGGTGTCCATGAGGCCGGAACAATTTTTTTTTTCTTGAAATTACGTCTTATAACAATTTTGTAGTAGTCCATCACTGACTCTTCTCCAGTACTTGTTCCTCTAAGCTGTTGCATCTGAGCTCTGGTTTTGATGCATTCATGACAGGGAAAGTGCTGCTGCCTTATGAGCAGGGAAGTAAGCTGCAGAGTGTGCTAATTAGTCTTAGTTTATTAAAGGTAGGTGAAGATGTTCTTAGGAGCCTTCCTATAAGATTGTTAAACTACATTTTTTTATCAATGAAAATAGTTAAAGTTTTTTCATCAGCTTGTCATGGGACTTGGAAAATGCATGGATAAATCAGTGGCTGGATTTCTTTGTCCTTTTGTCCCTTCTTTTCACCAGAAAGACCAAGTATATAATTTCATAATCTGCCTTGTAGATGTAAATGATTTTTAAAAATACCTTTTTGTCTTGTAAATCTTTGCTATAGGATAAAAGTTGTCAATATCTGAAGGATGAAATTCAAAGTGGTAGCATGTATATTTTCAGAAGTTCAGTTTTAACTTAGGGCAGAGGCTCATTTATAATCCCCATTGGACAATGCATTTGTTCTCTTCGACAGTTGAATAAGGGGAAAAGACATGTTGAAAAATGTGTTCCTGTCCTCTTCTTCTGTGTGCTTTTCTCTACATCTGTGCTTAGCAGAATCCCTCGGGGTATCCTGGATTGTATTTACCAGGAAGAAAGAATACCTGATTAGACTAGCATTACTCCTCCTGATTATGGTGTCATCAATTAACTTATATGACTCAAAAGTGAAGCTTGCCAGTCATTTTAAAGCTCTGGATAATGAAACTCAGGAAGTTTGTTCCTACGGCAAATTTCTTCAACCTTTGTTTAAAATAGTATAAAATAGCTTCCTTTAATTGGGGAAATATACTATTGGCAAAAGGCAAGGGCAAAGTATAACTCTTTAAACATTAGAAAACATGAGTCCATCATATCTGACAAGTTAGAACTGGTTTCTCCACACATCCAATAGTAGACAAATGGCATCAGTGTAATAATTAAAGCTTAATCCATGTAGTCATAAGCTATTATAAGTAATTGCGACTATTGCAGCCTATGAGTTTTGCTTTTCTTATCTTTCAGAGCGGGGTTTTTTTCTCCTCCTTAAAGGAGGGGAAATGCCTCAGTGCTTTTGAAGGGCTGGTAGGGCAGCTTGACAGTTATGTAAGCAGCTGTCTGCAGAAATTCATTAAATGTCTGATTGTGCATAGCCATGTCTGACCCTTGGTGTGCTCATGCTGAGCTTTCCCCCCGCCAGCTACCTTCTCGTCTCTGGCTGATATTGTGGATATTCATTTACAGGGATGCAGACTTCACTGGTCCTCCTCACAGGAAAGTATGCCATGATCCCTTTCACTTTGTAGGCAGGGGGTTCACATTTTTCTGTGAAATTCAAGAGGAATTTGGTCTCTAAATGGTGTGGCTTCACAGAAGAATGAATATCGTCCCATACGTATTTGCTTCTTACTAATTTTCTGTTTGAGGCTCCCTTTTCTTAGGTGATGTTCTAAGAGATCCAGAAAGTGGGAGCTTTTTAATGTTCAGCTTTACCTGATTCTGTGTTTGAAAGTTCTGGTGTTTACCTACCTACTACATACCTCACTGTGTCAATGAGAGACTTATAAACAATTCTAACATAAAGGAAAGCCCTAGATTTTTAGTATTGCAAGGGATGTTCAACAACTCATACATTTGGAACTGGTGACTTCACACCTTGTGCTTATTCTAGTTTATGTTATATCCTTTTATCCATTTCCTGTATTCAGATTTTTCATTTTTCAACAACACAGTTCCATTTAGTTTTCTTCTTTAAAGGAAATTTCATTAAGACTTCCAAAACGAATCTCACAGATCATGCATTTCTTAACTCTACCTATGTGATGATGCCATTTATAGCCGAGAGAGTCTTAGGAACAATGTAAGGTTCCTTCTGGCTTCTGTTAAGATTGTTAACAGTTTGTTTTCATGGTTTGTTTTGGGTTTGTTTTTCAAAAAAAATCCCCAAGCTTGGTTGTAGCTGAGAGGCTACAGGACTAAATCATGCCAAGACTGGAGCCACTATACTTAGTCAATAACCTAAAGATATGCTACAATTGAAAGTTTTTGGGAAACATTTTGTGAGGCAAGGTATGGTGGAACCGAAAGGGTTGTTCTAAAGTTGCAGAAAGCTGCCTGGCTGTGCTTTCTGCTTCTTCTGCCCTTGTAGCTGCACTGATAATTCTGCTTATTGCTTCAACTGAATATATTGTATCATGCATTTTATTGGTCAGTAACTCTGGTCTTGACCATCCCGTGCTTCCCACAAAACAGCCAACACTCTCAGCTGAGTAGGCAATTAAGCCAAAGGAAGAATACATCACTTTTGGGAGTAGCTGTCTTCTGAACATGTAGCCCCCAATTTAGGTAATTGGTTAAGCATGCACTTTGAGTGCTTTCTGAGTGTTAATAGCTTCAGTGGAGGTAATGTTTTGTTTAACATAGAGCATGTGCCTGCATGTGTGCTGAATCAGATCCAGCTGAATCCCTGTAAATGATCAGGGATTAGAACTGAGATTCTCCAATTCTCTTGTTTGGACTGTGTCTGCCAACTATGAGCCAGGTTGAGTAATCACAGCATTGCCAGCCTCGAGAAGGTCATAAATTGTGAGTTAGGCCCTGCTGAATCACAAGACTTAAGGAAGTATCAGCATCTCTTTTTAACCATTTCTTTTCATAGCCCTTTGGCGACACCGTTCTGTAAAGCAAGAAGTACACCTATAAATTTGGAGGTTTTCCCATAAATCCTTGACACTTCAATCCTTCAAGTTGTTTTCTTAAATTCTTTCTCTTGATTTGTGTATAATCTTTGTCTCTCTCTCTCACACACACACACAGCCCATGTCTTTGTTTACTTTTGTCACCCACAGAGAGGACACCAGATCAGTTGATGGCTTTGGAGAGGAAAGAGAATTCTGGTGTCCTGGAGTATTCTCATCTATGCAGGAAACCTTTATTATTCCACTAGTTAAAACAACTTTTACTATAATTTTGTGCCTGCTTTGGCTGGTACATATCTGCAATTTTAAATCAGTAATGTTTGTGAGCTTATCTCATAAGAAATATGTCAAGAGTCAACACTGGTTGTTTTATTGCCTGGGACATTCAGGCAAAAGGCTTCCATTTTTGCAGTGGTGTAGCAGGAAATATGCAGCAGAAGTCAAGGGAAAAAACCATCAGCTTGGCCCTTTGAGCTGGGGTGAACTGGAGGACATCCGAGCCCAGAGCCAAGCAGACCCCTCAGCCTGGTCTGTGTCCAGTGAGGACACTTTACCCTGACGGCGTGGAAGGCTGTGGGTGTGTGTATGGATAAATGTGTGTGTATGTTAATTTACAAACTCATTAATTCAAGTGAGCACTTCCCTTTTTCTACACCATTTATTCCTCTCTGCTTTTAAGCTGATTTGTGCTCCTTAATTACTCTTGTACTTTTGGCAGCTGAGGTGCCTTTTGTGCAGGGAAACCCAATTCTGTTTTGTATCTAATCTATGACTTGGTTTGCATTTTGTTAATATTATGAAGAGATTTTCTGCAGTGACCTGTTCTGACCTCCTCCCCGCAGCATTTTATATCTTTGAAATTTTCTGGCAATATCTATTTTATTTAATCTAGAAAAAATGTGTCTGGTAGGTTTGTCCTTCCTTTCTACTTGGCTGCAACAGGAGATGTATATTTTGTACTGTTGTCATAAATTGTGATTCATTTATTCTACTTAAAACCTCTGTGCTTTGCATGCGTGCTCACAAACACACTCACTTATTTCTCACTGGGAAGTGTAAAATGCATTTCTGAAAGCCAGAGCAGAAGTGTTTGTGGACTCAGCCCAAAGGTAGGCAGCGGGTAGCTCGTTTCCCGCCCAAATCCCAAGGTTTGCTCTGCATTCCAGTGCTGTGCCGTGTATTTGTCGTCCGAGCGCAGACACATGTTCAGTCTAGCAGCTCCTCTTTCAGCCAGTGTTTGAGCAGCGGTTAAAAGAAGATGCACTCATGTGGAAAATCCTGGCAGCAGGCACCCTGGATTGTGTTACAGCAGCTGTCCTCAATGGGAAGGCATTGATGTTTACAGTGTGTGTTTTTCCATGGAATTTTGTTTGTCTGCTGTATATATACAACACAGGCTATTCTTCTCTATGATGTGTTTTTCAGTGCTTTATACACAGTGGTAATATTTATATTATAAAGGGGAATGCAGATGTAAGGCAGACATGGGCTTGAAAACATTCACAATTAAAACTGCTATGTAGTAACTTAGATTAATCAGCATCTTTGAAACAGACAGAAAAAGGGGGGGCAGTAAAAAGCCTTACTGATCTGAAACATGCAATCTTCCTTCAGCATAATATTGAAAAATCTTGGTAAGAACAGTAAATACTTTTTTAAAGAACCTATTTATCAGCAAATTAATTAGTAAATTCTTTTTAATTGATAAAAGTTTTTTTCCTTTTTTTTTGCATGGAACCTCAAGGTGCTGGTGTAATCAGAATTGCAAATGGTTTAACTGACGGCAACAATGTTGGATGTCTTGATACAGGATGAAAAACCCTCTTTGTATTCTTTTTCCGAAAATATAAATGTAATGTGGTATCACTTTTTCATAGATATTTTTAGTGGAGTTGTCATTTCAGCACCTAGGCCATAACTGGCACAAGTATAAGATGATGTCACTTGTGCCTCTGTCATTTATTTTTAGGAGAGGAAATATTTTCTGGATTCTTTTCACTTATTGAGGTCATGGAATCCTTAAGGTTGGAAAAGATTTCTAAGATCATTAAGTCCAACCTTAGACCAAGTACTGCCATGCCAACTAAACCATAGCACTAAGTGCCATGTCCAGTCATTTCTTGAGCACTTCCAGGGATAGTGACTCCACCACTTCCCTGGGCAGCCCATTCCAATGTTTAACCATGCTTTCAGTGAAGAATTTCTTCCTGATGTCCAACCTGAACCTCCCCTGGCACAGCTTTGAGGCCATGTCCTCTTGCCCGATCATCTGGTACCTGGGAGAAGAGGCCAACACACACCTGGTTTTACCCTCCTTTCAGTCAGTTGTAGAAAGTGATGAGGTCCTGCCTGAGCCTCCTTTCCTTCAGGCTGAAACATCCCCAGCTCCCTCAGCCAATCCTCATAGGACATTTTCTAGACTCTTCCCCAGCTTCTGTTGCCCTTCTCTGGATTTGCTCCAGCCCCTCAATGTCTTTCTTGCAGTGTGGGGCCCAAAACTGGACACAGGATTCAAAGTATGGCCTCCCCAGTGCTGAGTATAGGGGGATAATCCCTGCCCTGCTCCTGCTGGCCACTCTGTTGCTGATCCAGGCCAGGATGCCCTTGGCCTTCTTCGACCCCCAGGCCCACTGCTGGCTCATGTTCAGCTGCTGTCACCAGCACCCCCAGGTCCTTTTTCACCAGGCAGCTTCCCAGCCACTCTGCCCCAGCCTGTAGCACTGTCTGGGTTGTTGTGACCCAAGGGCAGGCCCCGGCACTTGGCCTTGTTGAACCTCACACAATTGGCCTCAGTCCACTAACCTGGCCTGTCCAGATCCCTCTGCAGAGCCTTCCTGCCCTCCAGCAGATCAACACTCCCACCCAACCTGGTGTGTCTGCAGACTGACTGAGGGTGCCCTTGAGCCCTCATCCAGATCATTGATAAAGAGATTAAACATGACCGGCCCCAGCACTGAGCCCTGGGGAACGCCACTGGTGACCATTTCCCAGCTAGAACTCCCATTTCCCACCACCCTCTGGGCCTGGCCATTCAACCAGTTTTTAACTCAGCAAATATTGCACCTGTTCAAGCCATGCGCTCCTGGCTTATCCAGGAGAATGCCATGGGAGACGTACCAAAGGCTTTACTGAAGTCCGAGTAGACAAGAACCGAAGTGGGCCTTGGGTTGTTTTCCAAAGCCATAGTTCAGCAAAATGTGCTTTGATGTTCTTTTGATGTGTTAGGCAGCTGTTGACTTGTGTAGGATTTAAGCACTACCTTAATTGGGATTTAGAGTATCAAATGATTTGTAGCTTATGGATAAGAAAGCACTATTTTTGCCCCTGGGCTCATGCCCATAACAAGTTGGATATAAATTAAGTCCAAAGCCGTTTTCACATTTGACACCCTTGGATCATTCCAAGACCTATCTGTCCTAACAGCACCATTGCGCAATGCAGTGAGGTGTGTAAAAGGAAGAGCACCTCAAGACAATCAGACCTTAATCTTTTTGGATACTTCATAATAAAAAGGAGCTGCATAATGCCTGTATAAAATTGAATGAGCATCACGAACACCATGTATTCTATTGGAATATGTTCCTCTAAGCCCAAGAAACATCAGCCTCTGGGTTGGATCTCTTGTTGTTTTGCTGTTGTGATAGGATGTAGATAGAAATCTCAAGTCAAGTACTCTAGTTGCTCTTTGGCAATAGATGCTCTGAAAAAATTGCACAACAGTATTTTAAGTAGCATTTGGATAACCATGTTCAGTACTAGATGTACAATTGTCTTAGGTTTACGGAAAGAAATAGTGTCTTTGTGTACAGGTCAGTCAGTCTCCAGAGTCTTCCCAGAGACAAAATCACACCCAGAGGCTTGCAGTCCAGCGTAATTAATGAACAACATAAAAAAATCCCACGCAAATGAAACACAGATTTTGTGACATAGTCTGCTTTGGCTTTTTGTAAGAAGTCAGTATTCAGTACTGAGACTTCAGTCCAGATGCTGAGGTGGTGCATATGAACACATTGCTGTGTTACACAGTGCGGTGGTCTCTACCTGTACTGCAAGGAGCTTGAGTTTCAATCATTTCCTAGCTTTCTGCTGTAAAAAAAGAAGCCCCAAATTTTAGTTGAACAAAAACTGTATTTTCAAATAAAAGACCATGCAAGTGTAGCCATGTCAAACCTTCACATCTATTCCAAGTCTTTATCAAAGACATGACTTGTCAGCAGGAGGCTCTTACTGCACTGTGGCTGTAACAAAGCCCAAAAAGGTGGAAGGTGTACAGGGCTGCAGTTCAGACAGTCTTCCTTAGGCATAAAAGATAATTTATTTTTACTAGTACCTCACACAGTCAAGCAGTCATAGTTAGTTTCAGCCAAGTCTTCCTTCTCTTTGATCTCTGTGCTGCCTGCTGTTATAAGATACTGAATTATCACCACCTCCCTCAGGCTGTCTCAGAAGTTTACAGATGCAAACTTTCAAATCAGTTTACGTTCAGCTGGTTTCCCCTTACTCCCTAACATGGCAAACCAGCCAAAGCAGAGTTCACGAAAGAGAAAAACACTAGTGCGAAACACTTAATATATGATCACCCATTTCTTTTTAAAATCTTTCCCAAAGGAATATAATTTGCCCTTTAATATTGAGCTATGATGAAAGCAAAGTCCCTGTGCAGCTTGCATTTATGGTAGGGCATTTATATATAGGCACTGCTAACAGTGATGATTGTTTCTAAAGTATTCAAGGTAATTAATTTGTGTGTTTATGTTTTTGTTTGTGTGCCTGTGTTGCTGTACCTTGTGCCGTCAACGTTGGCTGAAGCACTAGCTCAGCAATAGGAACATTGTTTGGAAAATCAGACCTGTGTGAATGTGTGGAATCGCATCTTGACATTTTCACCAAATTGCTTCCTTTTTTTTTTTCTTTCACTAGAATTATTAAAGATGTAACCACAGAGCCTCTTTTACAAAGTGCAGATCCATACTGCTGTCAGTTTTCATTGCATTTCTCATATGTGTTGTGGCCTTGAAAGCAATTTGACTATAAATAATGCAACTCCAGTTAGGGAGTTTGGTTAAAAATAAAAAAGTAAGAATCTGTTTGTTTTATTTTCCGAGAGAAAAGTTGCTGCCTTTTCCATTCCTTACTCTGGAATTTGAAACAAACTAAAGTAATAGCTTGAAAGTTTTTTAATTTCCCAAATGTGTCTTTCATTACCAAGGACACTTCTAAATTCTATTGCTAAACCATCTAATCTTCAAGGTTCTGTGAGTGTAGGCAACTGTGAGGGAAGCTGCATGATTCGGTGGTGAAGTCATGCCTGATTCACTGACCATTATTTATTATACAATAATTTCTGTAGTTCCTAAAGATGATAATCCTAACGATAAGCACTGATGGGAAGTCAGCAATCTTGGACCAGGAAATGAGATGATCAGCATTACATGCTGGAGTAAAATCTGGTAGAAGTTCCATTGAGAAATACTGTATTTAACACAGACTGTCTTTTTAAAAAATGGCCTTAACGAGCTTTTAAAGCTTTTTTTTTACCAATTCATTCTAAAAAAAAGTGTAAAAAATTATAATTAATTTTTGTGTCTTCACTATTAGTGGGTATATTTTTTGACAGTCTTTTCTTTATTCCTCCCTGCTCTTCTCAGTTTTCCTTTTTTGGTTCATTAATGTAATTTTACTAAAAGATGCTTAGGAAATTCTGAGTGCATGGTGCAGGTGGCTGATATAGGCTTCCCACACTCAGCTTTTCTGTATCTCAGCAGTGTAACCTGTGTATTCCTGTCCTTCAACTTTTCTTAGCTGGAAGTCTGTGGCTCCAAGTAGTGACAACCTGTATTGTGTCCTCGAGAAGATGACAAATGGCAGCTGGAGACTGGTTTGGGAACAACTGCATTTATTTTCATTCGAAACATAATCTGTGTCTCCTCCCCCTCTCCTCCTCCCCCCCACCCCGCCCCGTGTTTTGAATAGAGCACTCAGGGAAGGGAAAGAGAAAAGAAAAGTTTGGCTGACGCTTGTTTGCCTTGGGTTTAGTTCAGCAGCATCTGTGGCCTCAGCAGAGCGGGCAGCCCTGGGAGCTGGTAGCGCGGTGTTGCAAAGCAGCAAGGTGTGTTTTGTGTGCTGCAGTGCAGGCAACATCGAAATCCGTATTCAGAGGTAGCCTTCCTTTGTTGTGAGAGAGGAGGTGGTACTTCCCGGCTTCATGGAAGTCAGTGGGGGTTTTGCCAGAAATTTGAGCAGGCCTTAGATTTTATGCAGAGTTTTTAGCGTTGTTTTCTTTCCAGGATTTGTCCCGAGCTGTATCCCTATGTGCCAGCACTGTGTTTGGTCGCTGCTTTGCAACATGTGTGATGGCATAGTCAGAACCTGGTGCTTGAGTGGAAATCTAAACAGGTTCTGTGCGCTTGGGATTATGTTTTTTAAACTGACCTGGAAGCAGTGCACTGTGAATTCCTTCAGTACCAAAGCTGGGATTGAAATTGAACATGCCAGAAAACAACCCATCAGCTGTCACTAGACAATAAATGGTGCTGAAGGAAGGCCGGGGCTGATTAGTGGGGTAGAAGTGCAGGTAAACATGATGGATGTTCTTAGAAACCAGCCTGCAGAAAGCTGGATATAAAGATGCAGGCCAAAATAAAAAGCTTCATATACTCTCCTTAGGGACATGAGAAACATCTGACAAATCCAGTTTTCTGAGTCAGGACTTGGCATGGTGTAATTCCACGCAAGGCAGGCACATGCTTGGGAGTGCATAGAAGCCTCAGAACAGGGTAGGTCAAAGACATGTCTCTATTCAACAGAGCATCAATAAAGTGAGCACTTTATGCTAAATTAGGAACATATATGATCTAAGTACAGGTTTTATTCCTAGTAACTCTTCCAGTACCAGTTTGCCACAACTTATATAAAATTTACAGCAATTATAGTTTCATTTGTTCTCATGATACTTAAATGGTATTCTAAGATAACAATGGCTTTAAATCTGTATGTTTAAAAAAAAAAAGCTCTTGATAGGAGATATTTGGTAAATTATATGTGCCAGCTAAACACAAAGTTACATGAAAAGTTTTCAATGCAGTACTGACCATGCACAGTGTTCATTCCAGTCGCTAAGCAGTGCAGAGCTTTCTAGCAATTGAAAATGAAGATGTAAAATTAAACTCAAATTGAAGAAATTTAATATAACCATTCATTTGAAATGTGCAAAAAATAATCAGGATAATGATGAAAAGGAGCTTGTTTTTAACCTTATAGTTAAAATCCTAATTTAGCAAATAGAAAGTAAGCTTTTAAACAAAATTTGATTGAAATTTTCCTTAAAAACTATAGAATGAAAGTCTCAGGATAGGAAATTGTGAATTATGCCCTTGTTTAGTTTTAAGGAGAATACTCATTTTTACTATCTTGTTACGTTCTTCTAGTGGAAAACTATTGTAGAGATTATCAAAGTACGTTAAACCCTGAGAAAGAGCTGACAGCAAAGCAAAAACTCTCCTGGACTACTTTACTTTGCATTTTGATGAACAGTGATGTTTACAATTTGTTTTGTAGTAGAATTTTATATTGTGGCCTCAGGCAGAGAGCTGTACCTGAACTGTTCTACTGCTTCTCTCTCTTTCCTCTGACTATGAAAGAATTGTTGAGTCACCTGTGCCTGCTCCTGTGCTTGAGCTTTTTCAGCACATGCAAGAGCTTTTCAAAACAGCATCTTCAAGTAGGAATGGATTTTATTTTGAAAATCTTATTTCTATGAAAATATTTTCTCTGTGGCACATTTACATACTTTTTGCTAGTGTTTACCATCATCGGTCTTTCTGGGTTAATTTCTGAAGTGGTATGTACATTTTGTAGGGTATATAGGTTTATGTTTAAGATTAAGCACATTACAGATCATATCCTTACTGAGCCAATAACTTCAGCATCTCCTTAAATCTCATTAAAGTTAACGGGATTGTTGACATGCTTAGAATTAAGCACATTCTTGAATATTTTTCTGAAGTCAGACTACTGCTTTGACCTAGTATTTTAGTCAGTTCTGGAAGCAGAATGGAATAATTTGCTGCTGGAAATATCTCATAACTGTGGTCAACTCTTCTCCGTGAAGGAGATAGTGTGATGTACAGTGTGTACCTGGTTTAGTAGAGATTAAGAATGCTTTTATTGAAAGAGAGAAACCAAATTTGCTGGGTTTTGTCTTTTTTGTTGTTGTTTTGAAAAAATGAAAATTCAGGTGTAATTCAAATGCTGCCTTTAAATCAACCAAAAACCATCTGTGATGCTTACAAAATAATTAACTTCTGCACGTTATTCTGAACTAGAGCTCTGCTAGTTCACAGTCTGAGCAGTTCAGAACTGGTGCACTGACCGTTGAATTGAAGACAAGCAAATCAAAGCCGCTTTTCCTGTCACACATACTTGTGTTAATCCTACTACAAGAGACCAAGCAGAGACGCAGTAGGTGTTCAGAATTGCTGAAAAGTTCAAAGTGTGCGTTCCCGGTAGGACGCAGTGACTCCAGGGCGCACTGGCTTTCAAAGGGTGACGTGGCAGCCTCGCAGAAAGGCTCTGCTCCTTTCGGCCTGCTTAAAAGGTACGCTTGTGTTTGGTAGGAAAAAGGCTGTGGAAAGCTGAAAGGGAACGACTAACAGCCAGTGTGGCTACTGTGGCTCCTGAATATTTTAACATATTCCACTGCAGTCACTTTATGGGCTATTCACACTTAACAGAAATCAAAGAAGGAAGAAAACCCTTTAGATCATCTCGGCTGATACTCTTGCCAATGTAGGATTGTATCCTACTGTATTTTCCTCTGGTGTCCATTTTTATCTGAGTCAAGTGATAATGCTTTCCCTAAGAGACTGTTTCAGTCTAGTACATTTTACTGCTAGGAAATTTTCTGATTCTCTGTAAACTAAATTTAACTTTGTTTAAATTGAAACCATTACTGTGAGACAAATCTCCAGGAACTTAAGCTAAGTAATTCCCATCGCTGTCCTTGGCAGTTTACACGATTCAGGTACCTGTAAGTCTTATAATTATGCTATGAAAGAAACAATATTACTGCATACAGTAATACGAAAAAAAACCTAAACCACACAACAAAACACTAACACC